>VZRL01000791.1:188999-260219 GCA_013397895.1 Origma solitaria
GGGGAGGGGGGAGTTAATGGAAGAAAAAAAAAATGGGATCGGGGGTGCGTGAGGGCGCAGGGAGGCACAGGCCGCTCCGCCGGCGGGCCCGCCCCCACACGCCCGGCTGGCTGCTGGGGCGCACCGCGGGTGCCGCTGCTCATGGGCACACACGCGTGTGTGCACCTACGTATCTGCCTAGGAGCCCGGGAGAGAAGAGTAACAATAATAAATGTTAATAATAACTAATGACAATAACAAGGCGCCCCCCCACGCACGCCCGGGCCGTACCTGTTCCCCGCGGCTTAGGAGCGCTCCCGCCGCCGCTCTTATAGCGGGGCTGGGGACGGGACGCGGCCGCGCCTTGGGTCCCCTCGCCAGGGGCGGGCCCCCCGCCCAGCCGGCCGGGCTGCCCTGCCCTGCCCTGCCGGGCCCTTCGGGATCCTCCTCCCCGGGCAAGGCCAGCGCCGGCAGCGAGGGGCGGCGGCTGCCCGAGCAGCGGCGGCTCGGCCCCCCCTTGCCGAGAGCTGCAGGGAGCGAAAAGAGGGAGGCTTCCCACCGCGGGGCCAGGTTTCCCCGAGAGGCTGATTCCCGAAAGGCCTGGTTTCTGCCCGCCTTGTTGCTCTGGCCACAGAACCTTGGCGCCAGCTTCCAGCACCAGGGGTACTTCACAGCTCTCGCAGCAGTGCCCTGGTTTTCCAGAAATCCTGGGCTTTCAGCGAGCTGTAGCCTCTTTTACTCCTCGTGCTGTAAAACCTCAGAAACTTGTAAAGGCATGAGGCAAACAGCTGGCATCAAAATTTGCAGATACATTCTCTTTTGTGCCGGCTTATCTCTGTGCTATGGCCACTACAGCTCCCAGGCCTCAAGTCACAAAGCAGTGGGTACTTTTTCTATCCCAGGTCTCCTCTTCAGCATCCCATGACATACTGCCTTTGGACTTGGATTCGGGGATCCCCATAGGGATCAGTGATGTCAAGCGGCTTCAGTCTCACTGCTCCAGTTCTTGTGTGTCTCCTCCTGGAACCTCATAAGCACAAAGCAGGCACAGGCTAACGTGCTGCTGTGTCCCCACAAACCAGAATTAACTCTGCTGCTCCAAAACTTGCCTCTCCCCACTCCAGACTCTGGTTTCCAGCTGGCTCATGTAGCAGCCCCATTATTCAAGGGGCACTGCACACCACTGACTGCACAGCATCCAGCATGGTCTTTTAAGGAGGTAGTCCCCCCACAGCTCCTGTTAACAGATTTTATGTGTTCTTTATCATACTCCCTTCTCTTTGCAATTATCTCCTGTCAAATATTTTTATTTGGTCACCTTTCTTCATAAAGCAGGGGCTCACAGTCTATTAGTGGTATATTTAGAAAGTTCATGGGCTACGTGACCTTACCAACACGTGTTTCATGTAGGCTTCTTTTGATGGACTACTAATGTGACATTTATTAATTTATCATCACCTTACCTGAGCAGTTAGACTTCTATTTTAGAGGCTTCCATGCTATTCCTTCAGTGCTTAGCAATGAATTTTTTCTTTCTGTCCCTACTGCTGCATGCACAACAAATAGCAGGATTTCATCTCAGACCTGAGGCAGGCAAAATATTAGCAACAACCAATGAAGAAAAACATCCAGAAAAAAGTGCCACATATCTCTCCTTTTTTCCATACAACATGTAAAGATGATGCAGAACTTTAAAAAAAAAACACGTGCAAAGAATTCATTAAGTATAATGAAGAACAATTATTGCTTCTTACAAAGCTTAGCCACATTTACTGCTCTCCCGTTGTCTTTGCACACTACAAGGCCATTTGGGATACGATGCAAGAGCTTACTGAATCCAGCAGCAACAGGAGATACACCCTCAACCCACCTCACCAGTCTCTCTGCTCCTTGCTGACTTAGGCATTTGCCAGCATGGTTTGGAGGCATCAAAACAAGCTGTGTGCTGGCACACACCTTGGGAGAAAATTAACAGCTTCTGTAAGCGCCAGGTTACAACACAAATTCCGTGCCATGTATTTGGAGCTTGGATCTCTAGTTACATGGGATAGCACTTCTACTTTGTCTTCCAAGCTTGGCTAGTCCAAGTTTGTGGAAAGGTAGAGCAGGGAGGAATCCACGGTGGGGCTTCCGACCTTGATCCCACCTTGGATCCATGCCTTCACAGAGAGCATCAGAGGAGGTCTTCTGCCAATAGAAGCTCATTGTGGGAGAGAAGAGCGCAGAAGAGATGGCTGCCAAAGGCTGTGCTGCCTTGTGCCTTCCCCACTGGGAACTTCCCACTGTTGCACCGCAGCCACAAAATCTACTCTGTAGCCTCTAAATCTGACTGGTAGGGAGCTTACACAGTACCTCTGTGGCTTCCAAAGGACACACTGGTAGCATTTATTCCACATGGTAGGGCACATCGTACATAGTGCACATCGTACACTTACTCCTGCTGCTTTGCAAGGAGCAGGAAAGTGGAATTCTTACTTATCTACAACCATGAAGAACACAAAGTGTAGACCAATGATGCAGGAGGCCCTGTAAGGTGAATCACAGCCCTCCCCCAGCCTGCAGGCTCCCTGAGCCTGCCCATAAGTCATTACCCTTCTTGCCAGTCAGGAAATGCTCAGCAGTTCTGGAGAATAATCCAGAGCACCATAGAGCTGGAAAAATCCCCCCACCCTCAACAGCTGTAGGCAAGAAGAGGTGCTGGACTGTTTCAGGAGCTACAGAGACTGGGTTTTACTTCTCATTCCTGGAAAGTCCCTCTCTCCTTTTATGAGTCTGATCCTGCCATTTCTTCATCTCTAGAGCAATCCTCATCTTTTTTCTTTCACCTTTAGTCTTTACTACTGTTAGTCCTCCTTCCTCCTCAAAGGTGGGAGGGCTCTAAGCCTTATCCATGGCTGGTACAAAGTGCAAATGCCGCATATCAGATGTCTGTATCCCAACAGCTGCCTCTGAGTGTGGAGTCTGCCAGGCCCCCTCTACAGCTGGGCAAGGTGCAGCTGAGAGCGGCAACTGTGCCAAGGGCAGTGGAGCTCAAGGAGTCACTACCTCAGTGCAAGCCTGTTAAATCCACTAACGCAAACAGAGTGGGCACGTGGGAATTCTTCACTAGCAGATAATACTGCATTTAGGGCTGCACAGACGGAGAGGCAAGCAAAAAACACCGAGAAAAAGCAGAAGTAGAAACACAAAATCAGTCACTGCAATCAGTTGGCTGGAAAGCAAGAGTTGGCACAGCCATGCACTTGTTTGCAGCCAAGTATTGTTCTTGAAATTGGCTGGTGTGTCCAGATCAAGCTTTTATTTGTTAGCAAGCAACAAGTAGGTCCAGGGGAGATCAAACTGCTGAGAAGTTTCAATTGTTTACTAGTCTGAATGATCACAGTTGCATATTTAAAAATAAAACATTTGCCAAAGTACTCCATCTTCCTGTTTGCAAATGTCTCCTTGGGAGAAGGTAGCACCAGCAGACTTGTGCCCATTGACTAATCTATGTGCCTAACACTTACCACTGTCACACAAGCTAATGCAGAACGGATTACAAATCTCAGAGGGCATCTTTTCTACAAAGGATTGCACCGAATCACCCTGAAGTCATATTGAAGAGTTTAACCTTTAAAGACCAGTTTTCACAAAAATGACAATTGTACTCTGTAATTACTACAGTTTATTGCACAGACTTCTTTCAGCACAATTCCTTCTGTACTGGCCACAGGCTCATGAAAAAGCACCTCTCACTTAATACAATGCTATAAGCAAACGTGTGACTCCTCCCACTGCAGCCAGTCTCCCCCCAGTGCTTCATGAACACCCTCACACTGTCACACATGCACCCCCAACTTCTTTGTCATGGGAGCACCCACAAGTGCAAGTTCCTGCCACCTTTAGCTGCCTCACAAAGCTGGAGTTCACTGTCTGTGCTCCTCCAGACTTCTGCTCTGCACTGGGAGCAGTTGGGCAACAGGGTGCTTCAGAAAGCATTCTTCAGTGGAGCACAGCCAAGACATTTTTCATTAATGCCTTACTTTTCTGCTCTTTGTACCCCATGTGACCTGGATTTGCATTTTGCTTGCCTCAGGATAAAAAAAGAGCATTGATATGTGCTACAGCAGCTGCAAAATTATAGTCAAAACAGAGGTCATGCAACAGAGCCAGGACTTCAGGGAAAGGCAGCATCTTTCAGTCAAATAACTGATTTAGCAACAGTGCTTTCAGTGTTTGCTGCTTACAGGCATGCAAATCCTTCTGGCCAAATCAAAAATAAATTTCAAATTAACTGCAGGTTTAGGGTGACTCCTCAGAGTTTAATTTAAGATGTTCAACCAGACAGTTTGAGGGAAGTCTGATTTATGTACTAGCCATTTGTAATGGGTGTCAACTACAGCTTGCTTATTAATATCTGCATCGCCTGGTCATGCAGCTTTTAGGCCTCTGTGCTTCCTTAAACCAGGAGAGACGTCTGGCTTATTGTAGAGTGAATAACCAGGAAAATGGTGAAACAATGCTCCTCCATTTTAGAGGAGACAACAGAACAATAGCTGAGCCATCAGTTTTAAGGAGGGAAAGTACTTTGGGTTCCATTCAACCAGATGGAAATGGAGCCTAAAATGCCAGTGACAAGGATTCCCAAACAACTCAGCACCACCCTTCTGAGATAAGGAACTACAAAGGAATGCAACCAGACACCGTGGTTTCAGGTGAAGTGGGTGGGCTAGTTTTGAGATATTTTTCCCCCTCAGATGACTCATTCCCTCACAAGGGCCTGCACTTCCCAAGGTATAATCAGAGCCATTTTCCTTGCGGTTGCTGAGACCAAAGAAAATAATAAGAGTGGCATATCTTGAGGTTGACAAGATACTGGAACAGGTTGCCCAGGGTAGCTGTGAATGCCCAATCCCTGGAAGTGCTCAAGGCGAGGCTGGATAGGGCTTTGAGCAACCTGGTCTAGTGAGAAGTGTCTCTGTCCATGGCAGGGGAATTGGAACGAAGTGGTTTTTAAGGTTCCTTCTGATTCCATATCTTGAAGTCTGTCACAAGAGATTTCCTGATGGCACCCTCCTTTATATGTTGCTGTTGTGCTAAGTTTTAAATCCTTCCTCAGGACTCTGGCCCACTGATTTGGTGAGCAGAGCAACTCTGGAACTGTTGTTCCAGAACAACAGAACTCTGTCAAAATACAACTGTGTATGTCCTGCTCCCCAGTGCTCTTTCCTGGGGTTAGGGTGGGTGGGGCAGCACCCAAGTAAAAACAATAGAAACCAGGAAAAAATGTCTTCAGGATGTTTAAGCCAAAAGAAACCATAAAGATGTCATTATGGAGCCTACCCAGAGATTTAAAACAATGTATCAGATAAAGCAACGAAGGCGAGGCAGATACCCAGCTCCAGGCCTGCTGAGAAAGCAATGGAAGGCAGGGAGGGTCTGCTCAGCCTGAAACAAAAGAAGAGTCCCAGAGAAAGGGTAGGGCAAGGTGGATCCAGGAGGTTGTCCCAGACAAAAGAAGCCTACTGGAAAAAGAAAGATCGTCTGTAAACTGTATGCATAGAGACAGGGAAACTAATGAGCAACTATCCAAGGCTGTTTCTCCTTCTACAGCCATGTGGTCACACGAATTTATCCAAGCTCTCTGCAGAGGGGTTGAGGAACAGAAATAGGCAGGCACATCTGCTATTTTCAAACTTACCCAACTGCTATGTAACATTTTTTTTCAGAAGGCTGTGCTTGTAGTCACTTTAATCCACTTGTTACATCCCACCAAATGTGTTGACTTGGTTCAGAGCAGAGCCTGGCAGCAGTTATCCCAGGATCATCTCTGCAAGAGGGACATACTGCAGAGCAGCGCCCCTGGAGTGGCAAAAGTCTGTTCATCCATGAAGCTGGTGTAAAAGGAAGGTTCAGAAGCAGCAGTAGCAGCACATCTCTCATGAAACCAGAACCCAGAAGTCTGTGAGTCTTCACTTCTTCTTAAGGAAGCAGCATTGAGGCACTCCATTGTTTTCCATCTCTGCCCTTCCCCGGTATTTTTCCCTTGCATGCCAAGCTCTCAGGTTGTGCAAGCAGCTTTTGTTCCTTAATTCGCATCAAAAGCATGTTTTCCTAACAGATGTGTCAATTCCCTGCAGTGCTAAACCTTTACAAGTACTGGGATCATCAAAATTCCCAACGATCAAAATGAGTGGTTTCGCTGGATTATCTTCACAGTTCACAGAGGCAGGCTTTGAACACTGGGTAACGCTCGGTCCCTCCCAGGTATCAGATGCACATCGTGCGTCTGCAGTACAGCCTGTACACCCAGGCCAGCTCAGAGGTACCACATCAAAATTAAGGGAATGTTTCAGGCTTACATTTAATAGCCAAACATTCGTGATTTCTCCTTCTGTGGTTTGGGATTCATGGTGCAAAGAAAACATTCTACAAGTGACATACACAAGTTATAACTGAGAAACATTTCTTTTAGGGCAGAAACATAAATGCAGAAATGATGGTGCTTGGAACCACTGTGCAGACCCTGTTAGTCCTTGGCCCACGTTACCATCAACAACCACACTTAGCTATTTGAAAAGACTCTACAAACCAACAGCAGTTGTTTCCAGATTAATGGGGATACCAATCTCCTTCCTTGGCTCTGTCTTCCCCACATCCCAGCCACAAGCAGACTGTATGTGCAGAGGGAATCAAAAGTCACCAGTCAGAAAGGCACAACAAGGAAGTCTGTTGCTAGTATCTGTTGAAAGATGCCTTTAGGGAAGAAGAAATCCTGGTCCTGAAAAACAACCGACAGTCTAATACATACTGCCTCTTCCTAGTGCTAGTTTTTCTTTCCTTCTGTCTGCACCTTTTCTGCCTTTTCTCCTTTTTTTACCTCCTGTTTGTTTCTCAGCTGAGACACTTGAGCTCCATTTCACCCAAGCTTTCTCCAGCTCCAGTTCCAGCCTGCCTGGGGCCACCTGTTCAGTCACTCCATTCCTTAAGCCACGCCACAACTGTGTTGTTGGCTGCTCAACTCTGACACACTCTGCTGCTGCCAGACCTGTTGAAGGATTGCAAATCCCATCCCTCTCTCTTGAAGGCTGCCAATTGCAGAGCCGGCCAGAGCAGGAGGGATGCTATGGGATCAGTTGTGCAGCTGATCTTTCTCTCCACCTTTTCATTTTGCCTCACTCCCTGCTCTAGCCCAGGGTGCAGCTCCTGTGTGCCAGCAAGGCACCTCACAGCACCGGCCTGTGGGAGCAGGGGGAACTACAGCAAAGGTCGGGTAAAACCGACACAGAGCCGACCAAACCTGCTTGCCCTGCTCTGTCCTTCGCACGCACATGGCACCAGCGGCTGGGGAGTGTTACACTGCGCACGTCTGCGGTGTGCAAGAGGAGGGATCAGACAGAAGGCCTGGCTACGGCTCTTCCTCTATACCTCACTTTGTCCAACCCGGGAAAACCAGCCATACTACAGCATAAGCAAATATATTGAAAAGTGAGGCCAGGGCATCAAATGGTCTGTTACATTTGCTCAGCTAGGCAGAAACAGAAGCCAGGCTTGCACTATTTGCTATACACAGCAAATTAGTGCTCAGCGACTCTTTTTTGGGAGGCTGAAGGGGAAGGGTTTTCCTGCATACTTAACTTGTTAAAGTATTGCCAAATCTGCAGAAATAGTTTACTCCTGATGGACACAGTACTGATGAGCTTCACAACCTGCCAGACACAGAGGGTAAAACCCTGAATAAACCACAACAAATGAAAATATTGTTAGCAGTTTCATAATTTAATGAAAAAGTACTTGTAAAAAGGGGACATCTGAAAAAGACCGAGTCCATCTTGGAAAATTGAATATATATATATTTATATATATAAAACAAAATGCAAAAACACAAAAAAAAATTGACAAATAAGGTTAAGAGGTAATACTTCAAACAGTTAGCCACCGAACGCACAATAAAAACTAGCAAATGCACTTTGGGGACAATACTTGAGAACTACGTAACCAAGGGCTCCTTCATATGTCTATTAAAATCATGTAAAAATTAGCAAAACCATTGCCCGGACTGGAAACAACTGAATTGATAACCCTAGAAGAGCAGAAACGCTGAGTTTTGCTGAAGCACCATTTTCCCTCTCTTCTGTCATATGCTTCCAGCCACAAAATAACATTAACACTTTTCTGACCTCCCAGATAAGTGTTCCAAATAAAAGCATCGTAAAATTTCATGGCCAGTGAGAGAGGATTACTAATAAATGTCGAAGGAGAACTAAGAGAATCAGAACCGGAATACAAATGAACAGACATTTGTTTACTTATTCTGAATGACCCATGGCTTAGAACACAAAGCATTTCCCATTAAAATAAAATATGTGGAAACCTAAATTGCTACTGCATATTTACACCAAAAGAAATAATTTTGAAGATACAGCTCTAGAAAGATCAATTACACAAATATACATAAAATCAAGAAGTTTAAAAAAAAAAAAAAAAAAAAGCATGAACCAAACAGAGCAGATTGGCCAAGTACACATTTTTAAATTATTTCACTACTGAAGAGTCCTCTAGCCCCTGACCTGCTAGTCCTATTGCAACTAGGGAGTTTTCAAAGTTTAAAACAAATCTGAAAATGTCGTTGCCATTTCCCAACCTAAAAGCAGTAAATTAAAACTATGATGCAAAACGAGTTGCTGTTCAGATCCTGCATAGTCATCTTCACGCTGTGGGGGGAACACTTTTTGTTTCTAGACAAAACTGAACCCTGAACAGAAAGGAGCTGTATGATGTGCCCTACGCAACCAATGGGCCATTTCAGCCAGTGATGTGGGGACAGAAGATGTTCCGTGTTTATGAAATGTACAGCATTTCAGAGAAAAACAGTGCAGTTACTTTGTTGATTAACACAACACCATCTGTAAAACAAGAGGTTAGTTTGCATTCAAACAAAAATCCCTTGTCATTGAAACAAACAGAAAGGGATTCATTCCCTTCCCTTCCTGACTCCTCAGTCAGTACTGGCTGAAATTTAATCACTACTTAACAACTGGTGATTTTGAAGGACATACAAAAAATGTATTAGACTGGGAAACAGCAACTGATCCAGAGGTTGAAAAGCAGCGTAATAAAATAGTAGATTTTCAGCAATTAAAAAAATCATTTTTAATTAAACCATCATACTCCAAATGATGACTGGCTAAAATTTTACAGACCTAGATGCCAGAAGGCTCCTATGCCTGTGATCAGGCAACTAGGGTTGAAAATTTGCACCTGCAAAAAAAATTCAGCTAAAATTATTTCTAATTCAGCTGACTTTAAAAATACCAGGTAAAAACACCTCTGGATATGAAATCTCAGTTTCAAGAGGAACCTGGCATCACCGGTGATTGCCTAAATGGAAGTGTCAAATAGCATTTTTCTTTGAAGTAGTACATCTACTTTTGTAAACACTATCCACAAAATTAGCCATCTGTACTTGTTAGCTGGGTAAAATATTTACAAGTGCATCCCACAACAAGCATCTATGTACAGAGATTAAAAAAACTGAAGTACTAGAAGTTGTATATTTACAAAATAAGCGAATTATTGTGAAGAGAAACACAACCTACAGCAAAAGCAGGGAATGGGGGCACGGCTAGAGGTCAGCGAGTTTGGCAGCGCCAGTGACGCCTGCTTCCGCCCTCCGCAGGGAGCCTGCAAACGCCACTGCAGTTCAAAGCCTCCTGCAGAAGGGGATCGTCACTTAGTAGTCTCTTTGGGCCTGATCCAGCAGAGCACACAGGCATGTGCTCGGATATCTGAGCACAAATGTTCCCGGGGGAAACCAGCAGGACTTTTCACATGCTTAACTTCCTAACACATCCGCAAGTGCATTGCTGGATCAAAGCCATACTGCAGGTGCCGTAAGAATGCAGTTTCAGTGTCTCCGTTTGCAGTCTCTTGCAACACGTTAGAGCAATGCAAGGACTTCTTTAAAACCTCTCCATCACCACGAGACTGACTCCACATGAACACGGTGCCTCGCACAGATGCTGGCAAGGGGGAAATGATTTCCTGAATTTATGCACAATTAACCGCTTCGTGCACTCCCAGATATTACCCTCTGATAAAACACACGATTTCCACATGACTGTGGATAACTGAGCTAACCTTGCAAAGACTGCAAACCAATTCACAGTTGAGCAAAACTACTCTGATTTCTCTCCCCTCCCCCATCCCCTACTGCAGCTCTTCCTTACACAGGTCCCAGACTATTTTCTGGAACCTTTTGATGCTGAGCTTTGCACTGGTACACTGGAATACATAAAGGCTGAATTACCCCGTGGGGGCTTCTAATCACCTTTGTACCGAACTGTGAGATAACATATTCTTTTTGTTTCTATTGTGACAATCTCTTCCAAAGTCCTTACTTGGGCTTTCTCTTTCTGAGCTGCTTCGTCTTAACCTGACTTGCTCTTTGTTTTCATCACTTTCTGCTTCAGAGTCACTCAGCTCTAAGTCAGGACAGTACCCATCGTTGTCCTGGTATGGAGCACCTTCAAGTGTCTGCTTGCTCCACAAGCGATCTTTTGTTGCAAGTCTTCTCGTTGGCTTTTCACAGCACCGGAGATCTTCCGTGGTCCTCACTAGACTGTTGGTAGCCTCTTTAAAGGACCTGCTAAAATGTTCTATGGTGGATTTTCGGAATCCACTCTGGCTGGCCAAGTGAGCCGTGAGCACAGACTCTTGTTCATAGGACGTCTGGCTGGAGCTGTCTCTCTGGCTCACATCACCAGCCCTGCCCATCAGACCATTGGATTTGGACACCAGCCTTGAGTTCTCCTGCTGCACCCGCCCATTCCCAATGGAAGACTGTCCATGCAAAGCAGCCTGGAGCGCTAAAGGCTTCCCAGATGGCTGGCCCCGGTGAAACTCCATCAGCTGTGTGGGGCCAGAATCCTTTGCCTCACTCCGAGGCTTGCCGATCCCTGCCAGCAACCCATTACTTCTGCTGTCGTGCTGATACCTGGCATAAGATTTTGTTTTAATTTCAAATGATTCCTTTGACATTGGCACACTCCGTTTGCTGTAAACAGTGCTGTTGTTGTCAGGAGAAAGTGGTCTGTTGCCAGGCTTCAGCGAGTTATTTTTGCAGTCTCCTAATGCTGATTTGGGCATTTTTAACTTCAGGGTGATCCTGGGAGGTGGGTAGAACAGTGTGTTCTCTAGTGCACTTGTCAGGGTATGGCCTACAGGAGAAAGAGGCGAGGAAGCAGAAAAAAAAAAACAAGGCTTCTTTTAAAAAGGGCAATTTCCTTTGTCATCTGTAACAAGTTTTATAGTCCATTATAAGGTCATGCAATAGAAATAAGCATTTGCAAATCATTAGTGTAAAATTATTTTAGGACACTAAGGAGAAGTTAGGATAACCAAAATGTCCAAAATTATCCACCACTTCGGAATTTAGGTAAGCATTTAAGTATTTCCATTAAAAACAACAATGTGCCCTTTTTATGGGGCTTTAAGCCAGTGAATTGAACCAGTTTTGAGGTACGACTGAAGCTGTTCCAACAAAACTGTAAAAAAGGTTCATATTCAGTTTTGAATGAAGAAAAAACAATGCTTCAAACTGAGTTTTAATTTGGACTTAGTTCAACTCTCTGCTTTGTATTATAAAATTCTCTAAGCTTTAAAAGTCTTTCTACTTCAACATATTAGTTGTTTATGATAATACATGCATACAGCACCCACTGCAAGTTTCAAGCTATTATAATAAGCATTAAAAAAAGCACTTGTATTTGTAAAGACATAAAATAAAGTTAGTAGACATTTCTAATAAAACTCATTCACACAAAAGCAAGGAGCTTCAGCATGCAACTGCTTCCATGAAGTACTAGTCTGATCTAAAACAGTTTAAAAAACTACCTTATCAATACTAAAGAAACCTATCCATGTTTCAGGGTCAGAGAAAAATAGCACAAAGACTTCACCCTAAGCTGGTGAAATATGCATTTTGAAAGACCAGAGATCTTAATTTCACACAGAAAAACAGCTGCCTTTCCTATTAAAAAAAACCAAACCAGTAATTACACTATAATGCATACTCTCCTCCTCCTTCCAAATACTGTGCTCCTTATTTAAAAAAATTGCTGTAAAAGCGAAGGGCAGAGTGGGGCTTGGCACCTCAGCATTCCTAAACAGTTACTAGTCACTATTAATAACCAGAGTACTCAAACTCTTTTTGAAGGAAGGAGAGCAACTGCAGATGGCAAGCTAAGAAATCTGCGCTGCTCATGAAATGCACAAAGCACATGAGAACAGCAGCAATTCCCATCAGTCACTGTTTCTCTTGCCTGAAGGAACCAACTACTGACAGCAAGCAAAAAGCTTTCTCAGCTGGAGAACGAACCAGCAAGGCAGCAGAGCTTGCTGCGGGAAATCAGTGCCATGGACCAGCAACCCAAGGGTGAAAAAACCTAGAGATCACCACCAGCTCATTTCTGCTGTCTGGATGCCACAGTGATTGATAAGCAATAGGCATATACCAGAAACAGCCATAAAGTAAAGACATATTCAAGTAAATATTTTAAGTGATTAAAGAGTTCTCTCCATGTTGCTACTTCTATGACTATGTATTTGAAGAAGGTTCTTAAAGGCATTTTTAAGTGTTAAAAGCACTAAAGCAGGAATATAAAGAGAACACACTGTTTTAGTTTAAATATGGGCAGGACTTATAAATATTTTACATTTATATGATTACCTGCAGCAATTTCCTGATTAATGAGTTGGACTTGCAAGTTGAAGACCTGTTCATGTACTTTACTGTGGGACAACTTCAATTTTTCTCTTCTGCTTACCATGTAGCAGAGATTTCTTACCTATGGAGGAATAACAGGAGACTTAACAGGCAATAAGAAAATAAATACAGACAGTTTAAAAAGTCTATCATCAATAGAATCAAAACAACATTACATGCAAGATCCCTTGGTAAAGTTCTTGTCAGTATTAGTGAACATACCTAACTATGTATTAAATAAAAGATACTGGGTTGTTTTCTTTTTGAATTGCCAATTCAACGAATGCCTTGAAAACATTCTGCAAGACAGCAGAATATATTTTCATTTTGGCTGACCCATTTACCAGCTTCTTTTTTGACTCCATTGCACTGACTCATAAGGCTCAATAAGGCCAAATGCAAGATCCTGTTCCTGGGTGAGAGCAATACCCAGGATCAACATGGGCTGGGGCATGAATAGATGGAGAGCAGCCCTGTGGAGAAAGATGTGGGCATAATGGTGGGTAAAAAATTGGACATGACTCTGTAATGTGCACATGCAGGTCACAAAGCCAATTGTATCCTGGGCCACATCAAAAGCAGCATGGCCAGCAGGTCAAGCGAGGTGCTCTGCTCTGGTGTGACCCCATCTGGAACACTGCTCTGGGGCTCCCAGCACAAGACAGCCATGGACCTGTTGGAATGGATCCAGAGGACTGCCATGAAAATGGTCAGAGGGCTGGAACTCCCCTCTTCTGCAGACTGAGAGAGTTGGGGTTGTTCAGCCTGGAGAAGAGAAGGCTCTGGAGAGATCTCACTCCAGTTTTTCCTTATATGAAAAGGGATTATAAGAAAGAAAGAGAGACCACAGCCTGCAGTAACAGAAAAAGAGGCAATGTTTTTGAACTGAAGGAGGGTATGTTTACATTGGGCATAAGGAAGACATTGTTTACAGTGAGACACTGGAACAGGTTGCCCAGAGAAGTTGTGGAAGCCACATCCCTGAAGTGTTCAAGGCCAGACTGGATGGAGCTTTAAGCTCCATCCATTTAGTCTCGTGGAAGGTGTCCCTGTCCATGGTAGGAGGCTTGCAACAAGATGGTCTTTAATGTCCCTTCCAACTCAAACCATTCTGTGATTCAGTTCCACATATTCTACTTTTAGTACTTGTTTGAGTTAATACAACACTTCCACCTAAGGTAATAGAATAAGAAGAGGCACTAAAAGTTCTTGATAAACACCTGAAAGTGCTTTCAAAACACAGAAAGAGTGTAGGGGCTTGTTGAAAGGTATCTGCCAAGCACACTTTCCCCCAGTACTCAGTTCCATCTTGTTTAGAGCTGGAATCTCTTTACCCAGAAAAAAAATTCCAAGATTCCCAAATTTATATTTATCCCAAGATAAAATGGAGTAGAAAATCTTGTGGCACAAGAAGTTCAGAAATTTGGAGATAAGCATTTCAAATTATGAATCACCTCCATTCAGAATAAGTACATCAATTTCAACAAAATTTTGTGCAAACCAAGCATTTATCAAACAAAAAGCTTGACATAGTCTCTTAAAAAATAAAAAACAGTCCACCCCAAAATACCAAAATACCCTCCATATGAAGCATGTTAGGGGTTTTAACATTTTTCTTAAAGTAAGGTTCCATACTGAAAGCAGTCCTGGAAAAGATCTGAGATGGATTATGATTGATTCAAGACAACAGTTACACTGACAAGTGCAAATCTTGACTCATATTTTCATTATGTTCTCTCCCCAGTATTGTTTCCCCTTTTCTTACAACACTATTACCTCTCTTCTGCTTTTACTTCCCCTCCTCATCACGTCTATTTTATTTTGTTATCTTTTTTACACTCACGACCTACCTCTAAGCACTTGAAAACCGCAGGTGACCACTACCCAACAGGCCAACCTAATGGGCAGCCTCCAAGTGGAAACAAGCCTTACTCCTGCATAGTAAAAGTAACATTTTTCTCTCATTCAGTCTGTATCACTAGCTACTACTACAGGTGGGTCAAATATATTTCCTCTTTTTTAAAAACATTCACACAACTGAAACTGAACTCAAAGAGTCAATTACCAAACATGTCCACTGTGCATAGAAAAAAGCATCTTAAAATACATAAAAGAATAACCTTTAAGCATCTCAAGAAGCACTTTTTTCACATTGGATCTTTCACTGGACTGAGAGGGGACAGCTCCTGAAAGGCTCTGCAGTAGGCAGTGCTGCATATCAAAAGATTGGAGCTGAAGGCCTTACTTTTTTTTAATTACTATTTTTAAAATCATCTCACTTTGTTTTCCCCACTCCCACTTTCATCCACAAAGAAAGACCTTGCTCACCTGCAAATAATTTTTCAAAACTTTACAAGCTAATTCTTACCCTCTCTAGGTCCTGCCTTAAATGCATGAACATCCTCATGCGAGTATGAATGCTATCTTCTTTTGGCTGCACCAAGCCATTTTCTTCATCCTCCTTGGGAGGAAACAATGGTTTGTTAAAGTTACTTTTCCGCTTTAATTTCCAGTAATTGTAGATGAAGTCTACAGCAAGTTTAGGAAGGCCCAGCTCTGCTGCAACATCCTCCACTTTTACTAGTGAGTAAAATTCTTCTTCCAGCTCTCGGAGTTTTTGAGCTCGCAGGCTCGTTTTCTCACTCTCTGTTTGCTTCTGCTCCGACACGCTTTTGGGGTGCTCCTCAACATCAGGCAGCGAATTCTGTTTGTTCTTGCTGTGCTTTAGACAATACGACTTGAACTTGACCTCATCCCCATCATCCAGGATAGTCTTCATCTCTAAGCTATGCTCAAAGGCACAGGTGACATGAAAGGCAGTGATGCAGCTTTTCACAGAGCACTGCAGACAAAATAAAACAAAACACTTCAATTACTAACAGTAGCAGCAACCCAGAAAAAAGGGACATAACTACCTCAACTACACAAAAATCCATCCCTACCAAACCCTATTTCCTACACATTCTTAAAAATATGGATCCCTTTGAAGTTGGTATAACCCAATTTAGTATTTTCTTGTTTGCAAATAGTGTTCAGTGGAAGGAGTTTTCTGTCCATCTTTGATAAACATAGTAGTGGTTCCTAATCTCAGCCTTATTTGAAAGAAAGTGACCCAGACTAATTCCTAAATCTCTGTCTAGTCAACCAATTTGATAGCAAACAGCTATGAAGAAGCAGACATCTAACCAACAGTCATCTCCATTGTAAAGCATCTCTGAACACAGGAAGAACAAAATGCAAACTGAAACTGCCCTTCTGACAGACTCACTCTGCAGAGTCACTATGGGACAAGTACATACCTGAATGCAAGCACCAGTTTTCAGTTTGCACAAACTACACACTAGAGCCCATCGACTTGGTGGAATGTGAGACACCTTTGTGATTGGCTCCATCCTTTCTGGGCAAGCAATACTAACCTGTAAAGAAAAAAAACCAGTGTAGAAAACAGTTACTGAAGGAAAAAAACCCCAAGCTCTCAATTTATACCAGAAGAAGAAAGCCATCCATTCATTTCTCTTGCTGCAAGATCTCCATGTGCTCATACTTGTCAGAAAGAGATCCCAAAAGATCCCACACACAGACAATAGTGTGGAATATTATTAGTTTAACCTGGAGGCTCAAAGTTGCAATTCTTCAAAACATTTGAGGCACCTACAGCACTCCCTTATTATGAACCAGTATCCTGGTTCTGGCTGGGACAGGGTTAATTTTTGCAGTAGCCAGGAGGGAGCATGGCTAGGACCCAGAGGTTATTCTATACCAGCTCACATCATTTTCCGAGGACAGGGGAAGGGTTCTCTTCTGTTTGGGTAAGTGTGATGTGAAGAGAGTGGTTGGGTAGCTCTGGCTCCCTCTGTTACTGATATTGTAGCTCTGTTTGTTTATCTTATTTCACTGCTGCTTCCAGTAAATTGTTCTTCTCTCAATCTGTGATTTTTACCATTTGTGCCTCCAAACCTCCTCTCCAGCCTTCTGCAGGGGAGGGGGGAGTGGTCTGAAGTGCCTCAGTGGGAACACTAAATTGGGGAATACCATTCCTAAACCCCTACCAGCTGAGAGACTGCAGCAAGTGATGTTTATTTCCATTCCCTTGTGGTTTTGCTTTTGTTTTTCTCCCCCCCTGCTGCTTTCACAGGTCTAACTTTAAAAGTACAAAAAGACAAGCCCCTCAGAACAAAACAGGAACACTTTCCTGAAAAGCTCCTTCTATGAAATCCCTAGATCTGCTACAGTATCTACTTCCGTCAACTCAAGATTTGGGACAGAACCAGATCTATCAGTCAGCAGCCAGGAAAAGCCTTGCTTCCCAGCTCTGCCTCTCCACTGAGCACTCCCACTGCAACAGGTGATCCTAATACACTGTCTTAACTATGGATTGTATCAAATATAATTTGAGAAAAAATGCAAGAAACTTCTCTTATTTGCAAAGCATGATATATTGTCTTGTGCTAGTTTTTGCATACTTAGTCTAGATGATCAATTTGTCTCTGGTAGACCAGACTACAAATGTTACTAAAAGAAAGAAAAAAAAAATCAGATACGCACATAACAGCTTTTCCTATTATTTGTTACACTAATTTCCACATATCCACTGTGATAGAAGTTTCTCAGCTGCCTGTTGTCTATACAGGGAAATGAGGACTGTCCTCAGTGATCTGGACATTAGAACATTTATATCTATATCTGTAGGCATCCCTGAGTCACTCCTGACACGATTTATCCAAGCACAGAAACAAAACTTGGCCAGCTCTGAATCATTAACATGCAGAACTGGGCCAGTATGAGAATGGCCCATGGCAGAAGATTTCAGTGGGATAACTGTCCCAAGAACATCAGTCTCCAAAAGCTTGGATTTTGACACTTCTGCAACACTTTTTGAACTTGGCAGTTCAGTGCCTTGGAAGGCTACCTGGCTGAAACAAAACCACAATGCTGATACTAGTTAGGAAGCTCTCTGCACTTTCTAGAAACAATTCACCTGAATAGACCAGACCTGTTTTTCCTGTGGTGGAATATGGGCTTCATCTCAAAGGGGTCAAACCTAAGAATTCAAAGAAAGGAGGTTCCTAGGTCATGCTCTGTGGCACTGTGAGGCCAGAAGAAAGCTGATGGTTTAAAAAAGCAGTTAAGGATGAGATTTGAACAAGTATTATTTCATTTTTCTAGAACACTTTAAGAGCACTATGCTACAGTAATTTTCATCAATTAACTCCACAATAAGAGTCACCCATGGAAATCTGGGTTGTGTGAATTGGTTTAAAATGTGATAATTGAACTGGTGACTTTACAAGACCCAGTAGACAAAGCTAGATTTCCTAGCTTCTCTTTGAAGGACATTATCACTTGATACACACATTAATTTTAAAACTTAATTTTAAAACTTTAATCCCTGAGGAGGAAAAGCTTTGCTTCAGCAGACCTCCTAAGTGAGGTAGACTTACCTAAAGATAGCAGTGCTAAGTCATAGTTGCTATGCTCAGAATATTTTTGCTCTCCTTATCATGCACTGCTTTAAGGATCATTTAAGTAGGTGGAAAAAACAGCTTTGCAAGAGATTACTTGGTTCATCATTTCCGCATTAGAAAAAATATAAAGTTGACCAGCAGTTCATGAATTAATGACACAAATTGATTCAAATAATATGTTAGTTACAGTACATCACTCACTGATCTGCCAAGTGCAAGCCCACATCTTCTGGAATATACTGAAGTCAACTGGCTGCATGGCCGGTTGATTTCCCAAAGCCTTCATAAGGAAGACATTGAGGTGCTTCAGAAAGGTCAGGTTTTAAAGAAGGAGAAGTCAGGCCATATGTGATGCCCTCATGAGATGAAGGCGGCAAACAATTTAACCTCTTGTGGCCTTCCTGTAACTTGGAAAAATGACAAGGCTGTCCCTGGAATGCCTGAGTAGTTCAATAAAATCATGTCCAGCACTCTTAAACAGCATCAAATGTAGCTTTTTTTACTTCCAAAAGGAAAGAGTCTATCATGAACCTAACTTGACCATGCTCAAAACAGCTGGTTACAAGTTGCACAGCTATTTCTGAAACAATATTGTACAAAGATTGGCTGTTACCACTACACTAAGAGACAAGATTTCCTTTAGGAATTAAGGGATTGTATCCATCTGTCAGGTTGTCTATACTCTTTTCAAAAAGAAACCAGAATCTTCAATGATTTTTTCTTTTGGAGACTGAGTAATACCAACTTTCCACTGTGCTTCCCAGCAGGAGCTGGGAATTGACCCAGACCTTCTCCCTGTCCCTCTCTGCCCCCTTTAATGTTCTCGCTGATCTTTCCCCAGAAGAGACTCATAAGGTCAGGAAACATTTATACTGGAAATACTGTTCACTCAGCTTGTAATGCTGACTGTTGATATTACCCCACTTTGTAAAAGCACAAAGAGGCACTTACAGAGTCAGGTGCAATTTATTTATACTGGCCTCATGCCACCTGCATGTTTCTGCAGAGAGGAGTCAAGGCAAAGTCCATTTGAACTTTGCTGCTCACAAGGGATCTAGAGAGCAGAAGCCAACCTTTTCATCCCCCAAGAACTCCCATTCCAAGGCAGAAATGATCCATCTGCCATAACAAGTAGTCATTCTCTCCATTTCTTCACCTAGCATCAGGTTTCATCTTGACTTCTGTACTCTGAAGAAAGTTTTCTAGGAGTGGGAAAGAGTGAAGACAATGGGTTGTTGAAGCCTATTATCTGCAACTGTTATGCACATGATCATCAGTCGCCGTGCTGTCCTCTGCTTCCCTGCTAACTGTGCCACCAACAGCTGCACAGTACACGAGGATCTGCAGCAGTCGCTGGGAAGGGCAGCCCAGTGGCTTGAGTACAGCCACTCACAACAGCTGCTCAGGACAGTCAGTTTTATATTTCCTCTACAGCTGGGGGGGTTATCCATTTCTGCTTTGGCTAACACCACATTGTCTGGCAGAGGACATACCTGGAATGGGTTATCTAAGGCAGAGAAAGACCTTGAATTTCAAAACACTCCACACAGATTTTCTGGTAACGGTGTTTCCTTTTTGATTTTTAAAAAAATTTTAGGGGTGTTTTTTTTTTTAATTAGAAGAAAACCTTTCAAAAAACCCATGGAATAGTCTGCACATTTGCACTAAAGCAAAGTAAAGGCAGAAGAAAAAGAGGATATAAACCAATGATGAGTACACTTTGGAAAGAAAAAAATCTTCAAATGTCCCAATCAGTCAAGGGAGGGTAAAGAAAGCCTTTCAACAGAATTAACTCACAAGAAGGCAGAGAAGAAAAAACATTTTTTAAGACAGTGCTGAATGAATTAATGCAGGAAAATACCTGGCACAATTGACTACAACAATGCTAGACTACACTTGGTGACTCATGAAGCCTCTTTGAAACTTTTGCTACAAGACACAGGTATGTTTACAGTCCCTTCCTCCCAAAGCATTCTGCCTTGCTCCACTTTGTTAGGGCCACAAGAGGAAATACCACTAACTTCATAATTAAGCTGTTTCTTTTTGCAAGTTCCAGCATGCTAGTACCTTGGGGAAAGAAAAAATAGATATATGAGAATACACATTCTCCCATAAAGCATCCGTCCCTGGGTCTTCAAACCTTTTGTCTTTCTTGCCCCCTGCAGCACATAAGGCCAATCCAGAGAGGAACTGACCTGCCATTTTAGTAGAGATAGACAAAGGTTTGTTCGCTCTTCTCTGGTGACTGAATCTTTTTACAAGCAACTACACAAAAGCCCGAGAGAGAGAGAATGGATCCAAGATGCATTTCCCATGCCTGCAGGCAGGTGCCACCTCTCCACTATGCCTGACACACTTGGCATTGGTGTGGAGGGAAGGAGGTGTCCAGAGCCTGGAATCACTGAATGAGCTGTGAAAACAGCTGGAATCAAGCTCTCCCACCCTGGGTGTCCCCCAGCAGCTTCTCTCCCCCAGCCAGAGGGAGGTGGGCAGGCAAGAACCCTGTGTGTGCCTCCTCCCTTGCCATCGCCTGCTTCCCAAACCTCACTGTTCCTCTTCTGCTGATGAGAACAGCAAGGCAACCCCATGCAGTATGGACCTCTTAGCAAAACCAAACCAAAATCTTAACATCTTTCTCAAAGCTGGGGACACACCAGGCCTGTCTGCACTTCGGAGCAGCAAATTCAGAAAATACTGTATCCTTGATTTCATGGTGCTGACAGATCTGGTTAATGCCTCACATTAAACCACCCACCATAATGGATTTGTGAATCTTACCAGAAATAAAACATAAATATTACAAGTGCAAAATTAAACAGGAATTCCATCTATACCTAAGTGAACTTTCTGTTTTACAGAACTACAGTGATGCTAAACTGGATTCAAAATGAAGGAGGAAGTGTAAAACTTCATTACAAAACTCTCCATATATGTTACACACAGATATATCAAAAAAGTCTTTATTTATGAAGTATAACATGGAGATAAAAATTCTCCTCTCCCCACATTCAGAAAAATTTTAGTTCAGAGAAACCGTAACTGTGAATCTTAGCATACATCCTATAGAAATAATGCAGTGCAGGCGTTCTTTAAAGAAAGAATGAAACAAACACAACTAAGAAAGAAGTGGAGGTATTCATGCAAATTACACATGTATCTGAGAACACAAATTCATCAAAAAATAAGAGAGACCATGAAGCTGCAGTTGTAAGATACAGCTCACATCAGTAGCCCTTACTAGCAGGTCACAGATACCATGACAACACCAAGAAGTGATTGCTGAGTAAATGGAGGTGACAAAGTGACTCATTAATAGAATATAAGCTGGACTCTCTCCCAGTCTTCACAGACTAAACAGGCTTATCAGAATAAAGCCTAGTATTCTGTCAGACAAAGACCTTAAATCATGAGAATGTAAACAGACAGAGGAGGGAACGAGAAGAAGGAGGACAGGACAGAAATTAGGTTTTTACCTCTGGAATCCAAAGAGCACAGCTCACATGTGCCCACTTGGTCCCTGTCCTGGTAGCTTTCATGGCACCTCCTCTTTTGGGACAGAGGAGGCACTGAGGATGTATTCCCAGGACACAGGTGCGACACAGCCAGCTCCCTTCAGGTACTTTTAAGATTCCATAGCAAGCCTTGGAAAACAACAGATATTGGAATCATTATGCTGAAATGATTTCACACACAAGAATTCATATTCCCACAGAGCAAAGCTTTCAAAAAGTAAAGGCACAATCCTTGCCTTCACTTAATTTTTCTGCAATTTCTTTACCTTAAAATGAGCCAAATGATCCAAGAGATAAACAGCTTCGAAAGCAATTGTTTTAACACCCGTTTATAAAATATATCCATAGTGACTGGACAACAGCACTGCTGTTACAAACATTCACCTTTGCTTTTAGTGATTTTTAAATTTCCTAATTAAACAGCATAGACATTTCCTTAAATTAGCTTCTGTATCTAGTGCTTTCTAAAAATCACAATTTCCTACTGCTAAAAACTTAACACTCTAACATAATTCTATTTAGCTGTGAAGGGATATGAGCTGTTTGACTGAAAATCACTTCCTGCAACATTAAATAACATTTGTGGTTACAGATCTGTGTACCTTTTTCTTTAAATACTTATATAATATAGCAACAAAAATTCAGCATATACTGAAATTGTAAGATGCTGGGTTTTATGCCTATTTCCCAAGGATTGCACTTTACCACATGGAAAATGAGAGACTTCTTAGGTTTTGCTAGGTTTGAGAATTAAAAGGAAAAAAAAAGGAAAATAAATAGTCTGATTTCCAATGCAAATTCCTCATCATTCTTAATGGAACCAATGATGGATCCTGCTGTACATACACATCCCTCCTGCCCCCCCATGAAGCTGAGTGTATCTGAAACCACTGGCTGCCACCAAGGTCTAATCTACTCAACCACTCCAAATTAAAGTTTTATCAAAAGGTTGGATATCACAGGAAATCTCATCATTCCTAACACTATCTCCGGTAATGAATGACAACATTAAAAGACTCAAAAGAAGAGGATCATTAGTTGTAACCATTCTTTCAGATTCAATCTCGTACAAAATTCCCATACTTGCATTCCCAGCCTTCTGATTATAAGATCTTGCTATTTAATATTAAACAATATCATAAAACACTGCACATTCATGTCAGGCTTGTAGGGAGGAGGACTTTCCTAAATCAAATGTGGCAAGACTGACTAACCTAAATGCTCTTCTGATGTGACAACTCGTGTAAAAGCCCAACAGGGGGAGCTGCAATCTAAATTTTACAAGTGTTCTTCACCTACCCTGTGGCACATTCCCACCAAAATTCTTTCTGTTACTAGAGCAGAAGTGGCATTATATCTAAGATCATATCTAGGGTGTTGGAAATGGACTGAAACTATTTTCTAATTTAAACGGATTAATAAGAAAAGGATGCCTAGACTACTAAAACAGCAATTTCACAATGTGTTTGAGCCAGCACAAGAGGGTACCCATGAAGGAAGAATTTTCTCACACTCCTCCTCCCCTCCACCTTCAAACTGTGTGATGACAAACGTACATGAGGCTACTTGCTGAACCAAAGCTGATCCAGATTAAAAATTAAACAAGTTGTTGTTATTGTTAGGATTAGCTCTAGCCCAGACATGCTCCCTAGTTTGTATCAGGCAGATCCAGCACGGGGAAGAGTGAGGGCCAAGGAGGCAGCAGATCATCAGCTCAAGCTCAGCTGTCTGCTAGCAGATAACCATGAGCCTTTGACTGCAAATCCATCATTACCCCTTACCAGGCACAAGCAAGGACTGAAGCAGGCAGCCCAGCTGCCAGCAGCGCTCCTGCCACCGGCCACCTTACTGCCAACTCAGGCTCACAGGGCTGCTTCACACAGAGACTCAGATCAGGAGAGCAGCTAGGCTGGAAGCCAGCCCACTGTGAGCAGGGAGGTAACAGGTCCTTTTTCAGGCAGATACATTTTCCAAATACACCTTTTAAAAAAAACACCTTCTTGGTCTCTTTTCAACTTATAGCAAAACCCCCTTCCAGAATAGGATGCACAGAAACCACAGGATTCCTATCCCTTTTCTGATTATAAGGATACCTCTACCTGACTATGCTGAGCTCAGGCAGTGTAAAGTCTTGGCTACATCTGAACTGCTATAAACATGAGCACCATTCAGACTGAGACCACGGTTTTTGCAGGTGCTGATGGCTTCTAAAAAAGATCACCCTGTTGAAGTGCCTACATGTGGTTTCACATGGTTAAATTTGGACAGTCTATGTCTGACTAATTAACTAGCCAGTCAAGAAAGAAAAATAGCTCTGAGACAAATGATCTTTAGATTTCTCACAAACAGGCAAGCCAGTATTTCCTGCCCTGTTAATCTTCAAAAGCAGGTTTAGTAATAGGGGGAAAAATTGTTTACAGCCACAGAAGAAATACTTGCAAGTCCCAAAAACACACTTTGCATTCCTGTTAGACTGCAGCTGTCCCCTTATTAACTATGCTAGGCAACTTATTCTACTGTAATTGTTAGAGTCCAAAAATTCACCTCAGTATTGCACCACCTTTCATATGTAGAAAACTGCGAAGTCCTCCACTTAACATTTAATACCCATTAAATTCCACACTTGCCTGGGTAAACTTAGACCACAGGACAGTGTCAACATTTCTGCAGGCACTAACCTGATGGACACAAATATTACACTTGTCACAAAACACCATGTCGTTCCCATCTTCACTGTCCGGGGACCGGCACACATCACAGATGACGTCCTCATCATATTCGATGCCCAACCCTTCTTCAGTCTCGATGGCATGATTCATATTCTCATGACAGTGCCGCTCCAGCACTTCAATTGTCTTTTCCATTGTGTTTTCATCCAGGAGCCCACATCCTACAAAACAGAAAAGGAAGGGCAATTAGAGGACAGTCAGATGCTTCTGAGTGAGTCAGAGAAGCAGGAAGAGAAAAAAGACATCTTCTAGCAACTAATGCAGTAGACACAGCATCTAAAAATAAAATAAAAATAGAAAAGATTTTTCACTCCCAGACTAATTATAGTGCTGTTTTATAAATACAAGTAGAACTACTACTTGAGTAAAACCACAAGGTTGCACCTTGAAGCAAACACTACAGCATAAAAGACAGCAGTTGCAGTAACTAGCTGCTCCCATACAACCCTTCCTGCACCTCCATCATTTTAAGAAACACTAATGTAATCCAAAAATCACACACTACGTTCTTCTCAAGACTAGTGCCCTAGGAACTAAAACTTATCAAGAATACTCCATATCTTATAGTGATACCAAAGTTGCACCAGCCAGTACTAGTCCATTACTTGAGTGATCAAAGCATGAAGATTATGAAAAGTGCAGGTTTTTTTGGTTTTTTGGGTTTTTTTAAATAAAATAGTCGATAAATATACTGTTGCAATCCATACTATCTCTGTTCACTTGGACACTACACATGCTATATATACTCACCACTAATCAAACTTAGTATAAGCAGGACCACTTTAAAAATATTTGCTACAAGACTGGTCCTCAGCTTGCAGCTTCAGGACACGCACTGTGTAAAAAATCCTACAATTTTCACAGCTACAAGACCTCTCCAAACTGCATCTTATCAAAATCCTTGGTCAAAAATGATCATGATGTTCACAGCCCACAATTTACTCAGGCCTTCAGACATTGGGATATTTGTGTAACATTAATTGCAGTGACTAATATTTTAACTAAGGCTACTAATTCTGATTCCTTGTTACAAACAATAAACAGAGAGAGTTAAACTGTTCTCTCCCATGCCCTAGTACTTTCTCATTCCCTGAGTTAAAAGAATTACAGAATTATTCAGGTGGAAAGAGAAGGAAAGGACCTGCAATCACACATGGAAGAATACTAGCCACACAGGCTATTCCACCACAATTCAGTTATTCCACCGATAATTCTGATATTATTTTCCATAGCTCACTCCCACTCATAGACCACTATATCCACAACTTGCATGGAAAAAGAAAGTTTATTTAGCTGATTTTAAATGGGCTAACATGTGTGAAACTTAATGACTCTGTTGAGAATCCATGCAAGATCCTCAGAACTCTGAATTTGTAGGTATGTTCCAAGTTCAAGAAATGGAAACATCTGCTTTCTCTACGTAAAATCTTTAACTTTTGAAGTCCTAAAATTAATTCCATCTGGTGTGGGCTTTTTCTCTCCTGCCTCAGTCTGCAGAAGTTGCAGATGATTTTGGTTGTGAAGAAATTTTTAGGCACAACAGGTAAAATACAAAACATTAACAGATCAAAAGAAGTAATTATTTTTTTAGCTCCTGTTTATCTTAGCATTTTCAATAAATTCTCATTCAGCAATCTTTAGGAGACCTTACACAGCAAACTACAAATCAAACAGCAGAAATTAAGTACAGCTTTTAAAATGAGAACATGTTGTGGAATTACCCATTTCTGTAAGCTCTTCATTTAGCTCCTGAAGCCAAAAGATGTCCATGTCATCCAAGTCATAGCGACACACAGATTCTGCTAGCTCCAAAATGTTGATGTAACCTGGTTCTGTGGGTTCTTGGCTGGAACAGTGGATGTATTTCCTGGGTCGTGTATACAGTACTTCTTTTACTTTTTCTGCTACAACCCTGTGAGTGAAGAGAAAAAAAAAGGAATACTTTCAGCTTTTTAAGCCCCATCCTTGAAAGACATAAAATATTTGCTTTAAGTGCAAAGAAACCTGGTGTTTCACACATTTCAAACTAGCCAGTAAGTGTAGTCAGGATAGGGAGAAAGGATTCTGTAAATGTCATTTTTTCACAAAAAATGTTCCAAGGTTTACTAAATATACAGAATCCTTTTTAAAAAAGCCTTTGCATATGATTTTCAATTTAACAAATGCTACTTGTACGACACAGCAACTGTTTCTGAAACCCACAGAAAGTATTATGTACAAAACCAATACAGTCTTTGTCCTATATTCTTCCTAAATGATATAAGGAATTTTTGCCAATCAATCTCTTGAAAATACCAGCTTTTTCAGGAAAGCTTAATTTATTCTACTGTAGCGTCTGTGTGTGTGTGCGAAAAATCCTTGCTCTCCATTTGGGATACACAGTCTACACTTATTCTTTAGATGACACCTTATCCACATTACAAATGCATTATTTTTGTTATGCAAGAAAAATTCTGATGCCAAGCAAAAATGTAAAGGGGAAAAGTCATCCAAGAAGCAAAGGAGAAAAGGATTTGTGTTCACAACCTTTCAAGTATTTTCAGAGATAAAACTGAGTGTTTGGTTAGTTTGATTTTGGAATGGGAAGAATAATCTTAACTAGACAAAGTTCCATCTTTCTCTGAATTCAAGGCAAAAAGCCCTACATGCGGAAGGAAGCCAGAGAGATACAGAATGGAACAGTGCCATGCATGAGTAGCTCTACATGCTTTCTGGAGCCAACCCTCCACAGGACAAGGAAAAGATAAAAACTGTGGAAAATGAGGCAGCAAAGAAGGAGGAGGCACCTGTCAAGCTGTATCACACATAATTCTTATTGGACAATGTGGGTTATCAGTGGTAGCATAAACAATGTCCTTCTGCCATTCTTCATTGTCCCCCTTCACCCTGCCCATTTTTTCCTCTAATTCCCTTGTGAGCTTTTCTTTTCTCTAGTCCAGCCAAATCTATAGCAATTTTTTCTTCTAACATAATACTACTGGTATGAGATGCAATATATTTATTTTTAATAACTTAGTACTGACAATAGCCTCAGTGGAAATCAAATCATGCCGACATCAATGCCTTCACCAGACAATTCATTTATCTTCGTCTTGAAGACCAGGCTGGCAATAACCTTTCTATGTTGAAACACGATTTGTTTCCACCAGGAAGGGTTGCAAGACTACAGTGCTATGTTTCCCTAGTCTAAACACAGTGTGAGAGAACAGAGGATTCTTTATATATCTCCAGAATGTGAGATCACTCAACTTCTATAATGTTAAGCAGCCAGCTGTGGTGAGAGAGGGTAGAAAGGCTTATAGTATTGAGAATAACCAAAATTAGATTATATGAACAAATGAGTAACTTTACCAGGTATCAGTGATTACTGCATGTCTAGTGCTCTATATCATCATGCTGTGTAGGGAAACCTTTCAAGTAATATGCATAAGATATGGGTTTATTTTTAATTTATTCAACTCCCCATACTCAAATAAAAACCAGCTTTTAATCCATAGCAGCATGTGACTGCGGAAAAAAGATCACTTTACACTGACAGTGTAGATACTGTAACAGTGTACAGACAGAATGAGATCTGGACAGAAGTGCCACAAAAATGTTTTCCAAATTGGCGCTTGCACGGTTTAAGAACATGTCTGAAGGCTGCTACACAGAAGATTTAAACATACCAACAGAGAAAAGCTGACTGCACTTAGACAACTTGGTTTTGAGAGACCATCTTCTCTGAGTTGACAGTTTGTGCACATGATCCATGTCTGATCACTAATACCTGAGAGAAGGCTGTGGAATAGTTTCTGGACTGGCTGGAACTTGAACCCCTTTCTCCCATTCTTGTTTCCAGGTGTCTGCAAAGACGTAATACTCATCAGGGTTGACATGGTGAGAATCTGGTAGTTTCATGGCACTAATGAGATCCTTGCGGAACACCTGCAGGGAAGACAGAGTGAAAAGATGGATCTGAAAAGGAGTGGCAGGTATTTTTCTTCATCTACGCTGAAACAATGCATATATACTGATAATTTTTTTAAGAGTATCAATACAAACAAGCCAATTTGTACTGATAAAAAACAAGCTACCTAGATGATTAACTTTTTGAGTGTTAGGTACAGTATGATACCAAGTTTACACTAATTCAAAATCATGCTGCTGCCCAAAGGCTAATCAGAAGGAAGAAGGTTTTTCCAAGTAACCAGGGAGGGGACAAAGGAGGCCTGCACCTGATTCAAGACTCCTCACCATATTTTCAGTCAGTTTATTGCCAGTCTGTAGGCCTTACCCCAACTTAGACACAAGGTAGCATATCCTTTTCTTTCACTCAGTTCAACTACTTTAAGCTGTCACATTCATCATGGGCTACAAACAGTTGCCATGGCAAAACTGATGGATAGGCACTTGCCCATTTATTAAAACCACTTGAAGTTTTACTGGTTGAGATCTCTGAGATGGAAGATGAACAGCTGCCTTTGCTGGAACACAAGCAACCTGTGTTGCTCTGTGCCTAAGCAGTGACAGACACAATCCAGCTTCAGAATCCTTCAGCAAACATATTCAATGAAACACCACCCTCAAACAAAGCAAACTCATCAGTGACCAATCTCCAGCCATAACATTGACTCTTGGCTCAAGAGAGCTAAGTTTTCACAAGCACATAAACATGACTATCAGTCATCTCAAAGCTTATTTAATGTCAGTATCTGTCAACTACAGGTGCATACCATTTAAATAAAGGGTGTATGTATCCTCTGTGGGTTTTTTTCTCCACTGCTACACTGCATCAGTTTAATATTCAGGAAAGCAAAACAGTGACTGTGGCTTGGTGCTAGGGAGGCATCGCAACTAATCAACTGTATTATTGTAATGAGAAATCAAATTCTCAAAGGGCAATAAAATGAAATGGGAAATATCCCTGCAATGAGTTGTCACAGGTTGAACTCTCTTCTTAGTGATTCAGTTTTATAACCAGAAGAGTAATAAACTATCTCAGAGCCAAATATCTTCATGTACCCTTTTCAGTTTGACAGTACCAGACCAGTTATGACTACTACAAAAATTCTCAGCTGTTCTTGGAAATCATCAAGTAAACACTATTAAAAAAGGCTCTGTGCTAAAACAGGTATGGAAATAGCTGCTGGTGACCTGGAACATCAGCGTTACTTCATTATGTTCTACAACTGCATCTCATATGGGTGGCCAGGAGAACAAGCTGACCGAGGGAACTCAAACCCACAGAATCAAGGCTCTTGTATTTGCTATTAACTTGTTATCTGCCTTGATTCAGAACAGACTGTTTACTGCTGCCTTTTCTGTAACACTCCTCAGGTACTGAGACCTGTATTAAAATCTGAATGTCAAGAGTAAAAGCACTGAGACTGCAAGCATCCATTTTTTTTCAAGCACTGTATGTACACACCAAAAATAAAATGTAAAATGATTTATGCTACTCAAAAGGCATTTTAGTTTTCTGTGTTACAGGTACAGAGCCAGGATTATGAGAAGCGTTAACAGGGCACAATTCCAAAAAACACCAGAAGGAAAGTCTGATACAGGAGAAGTGCAATGATCAGTTTAATTACCAGAAAATGTATTTCTCAAATCTTATCTAAGTGCTTTACAAGCTACCTTTTAAGACACTAACAGAATACAGAAGTATTCTGTACTCTATTTTTAGAGCACAAACCCCCTCGAGCATGAACTTCTTCTGGGTCTGACAGTTGCAAGCACTGACCACACCATCACCACGCCACAATATTAAGCTCTCTGCTTTCAGATTTCTACAATTTACAATACAGGTACCATTGAAGGTAGATTTAACCAATAAAAAGATAACTGTTGAAACTGGGACTCCAAAACTCGGTTAAGACTTCCTAAGAATTGCCTGTTCTTACTTGTGATTAACAGCACAACTGAGGATTTCCTGCAGATACTTGGAATCATTACAGTCTTTAGCTCTCATTATTCTTCATTTCTTCACGTGTGGCCAAGCAGGGTCTTCCAACAGTAAAATACTCTCAGAGGGCAATGTATGAGAACACTCAGTCTGTATTTCCTTTGTTGTAGAAGTAAACCAAAACACTCAGGGGACCCAAAGAGAGTTTTCTGACAAATCGAGTAAATTCTACTTCAGCAGTCAGCCTCAAGGCTATGAACTAAGCCATCTACACAAAGAGCAGCACACACACCTTCAGGACTTAGATAGCCAGCTTTTCCTCGGGGCTGTTTCTTTTCCAACATTTATTTGAAAAACAATGCTGCTCCTTTACTAACTGTGTCCATAGAACAGCTAGACTGCTCCACAGCACACACTCTCCCCTCTTGGCAGGGACCACCTTCATTTCCAGATAGCCCATGAAGTGCAGTGGTCATCTTTCAATCACCCCAAAGCAGTTCTACTTCTTACCTTATATAAAACACAACTCCTCAACTTTATTTTAACATCACCTGTAATATCATACATATTGAAAATACCTGAAAAATGAGCATGCCAAGGCTAGGCTAGTAAGGCATTCCCATCCAGAACATCACTCCTCACAACCAGACTCAGCTGGCGCTGAGTGTCTTTAGCACAGACAAAGAAAGGCCTTGCAGAGCTGAGCTATAACCGAGTGCAGCTCACAGAGCCAGCTGCGTACACAAAGAAGTGGGAAACTCCCCACCACTCAGAGCATTCAACAGTAGTTACTGTGTGACAGTGGGATTTGTTAAAAAAAAATTTTAGCAAGAGAGAGCATGAAAGCACAAATGAGTTTTAGCCCTACCATGCAAGACTGTTTGGTCTGAACTTAAAATTTCAGTTTTTCTGCCAGGAACTTTTAGCTTCAACCAAACATGGTGCAGCACTTTGAGTGAATGACATCAATGAAATGTGTCTGCTTATGTCATCACTTCCATCATAATCTAAGCTTTACCATTTCCTTGAGAACTTCCATCATGTATTTGATGCTTTATAACTGGGGCTTAAATCTAGAAGAGAAGACCTTGCTCTTTAGTCACATTGTGGTTTTAAGCCAGCTACAAATGAAACACTATGCAGCTCAACCTCTCCCCTGTCTCCCCTGCCAAACCCATGGAATGGGGAGGGGAATGAAAGTAAAACTTGTATATTGAGATAAGAACAGTTTAATAATTGAAAATAAAGTAAAATACAATAATATTGGTAAATAATAGTAACAATCATGATAATAAAAAGGAAAGAAACCAAACAAGTGATGCACAATGCAATTGCTCACCACCCACTGACCAATGCCAGACCCTGTTTCCCAAACTCAGACCAGCTCCCCCCTTCCAGATAACTCCCTCAGTTCATATAACAGTTCTATGGTGTGGAATATCCCTTTGGTCAGTTTGGGTCACCTGTCCCAGTTATGCGCCCTCCTAGTCTTTTTGGTTTAGTGGTTTGTTGGGGTTTTTTTTTTCCATACCTCCTAATTGGCAGAGCATGAGACATGGAAAATAAAGAATCCTTGACTTAGGATAAACACGAATTACCAAAAACCCAAAACATCAGTGTGTTACCAACACTATATTCATTCCAAATCCAAAACACAGCACTGCAACAGCTATTGAGAAGAAATTAGCTCTACCCTAGCTGAAACTAGGACAGGTCAATACTAGCGTTTTGCTCTTCAGTAAAAGTCCACTTGGGTTTGCTGAGGAAATGAGAACTTCCTAGTCATCTCTGCAGACATGCTGCCATCTATAAAGCCTTTAAAAGCTAAATTCCACAAAAATTCTTGAGAAATATGTATACTCTGCGCCCCAAAGCACTCACATCATGAAACAACGATATTGTGGATTTGTGGAAGGAAAGATATGGTTCATATGTTTTGTTTTTCAGACTTATGAGTTGTATTTGGAAATTATGTTAGAAGAGTATGTCCGAGGAAAGTTAACTTCTTAGAATTTACTTTTACATGCTTCACGAAAAGCCATCTATGACTTGAACTCAAATTCCTTCTGGAAGCACTCTATGGAAACTCAATATATAATCTTCCTCACAGGACCCTGCTGTGCTTACTCTGAATAAATCAAGGCTGTGAAACAAAGAATACTATTTTGCATGAAGTATACTTATCCATTAAAGATATCAGGGAGAATACAAGTAATGCTATAGAGAATTACAGTAAAATAGTAGCATTGAAAACAGAGAATGGGTCTTGACAATAAAACAGCCTTCTACAAACCCCATCTTCAATGAACAATTCAAACAGCAGATATGCACAGACTGTCAGGCACCTTCTGTTCATGACGACCGCAAACGTAAAACCACATTAAGAGAAGAAAAAAAATGAGTGAAATACCTTTTCCAATACTCCTCTGCAAGCTATTACTGAAACTGACTGATGCCACTGCTCATTCACCGTGTCTTGCCCAAATGTAAGTGTGGGGAAAAATGAATAGATTGTGTCATCTCTTAAAAATGAAAAGAAGAGCGATACTTCTTCTTGTGACACCCTCCATGCTTTCAGGTACTTTGATCAACTGCTTACAAACTCCCAACACGGGTTGAGACACTTGTCACAGGCATCTAGGCCATGACTGGGAACCACACCTCCAAGACTTAAATAAATTATGGGTTAACTACTCTTTTTACAATCAAAACCCACTTTATGCTGGACTGTATGTAATTGCTTCAGTCCTAAGGCTTCCCCTGCACCCAGCAGAACTCAGCAGCAGGCGTTTCAGTTCAAGCCCATCACTTAGGGGATCAGAAGACCCACTGCTCAGAAACACAGAGCTGTGATTTTTTTAAAAAGCAGGAGGGAACTGCTATGTCCTGTCTTCCCTGTGAAAGTATATTGCAACTTTTACAGCAAACAGCTGGAATGGGGGCCAGCATCCTCTCTAACCATAGAACAGCTAGCACTTTCCTGTATTTTTGGTATCCTTCACAACCCATCTCAAAGGCCAGGTTTGAAATGCCACTGTCAAACACTTGAGTTTCTGTAAATTACAGAATTTTCCATCATGTTGAGAGTCAAATCATATTTCTTCTTCTGCTTTGAAAGGATCTAGTAACTTTTATTCCCATAAGAACCCCCAAGCATTAAGGCTTACTCTACTATTGTAGCTCTCAAATACAGGCCCTCAGCAAATATACTTACAAAGCAGCAGGTTTACACCTAATATCACTTCATAAATAAAATAAAACAAAATTTAAATTCTAATATGACCTATTACAAGTGTAATATAGCCACATAGCATCTGAGCATAGTTTCTCTTTGTATGGATGTTTGACGGTATGTGCAAAAGACTGCCCATTTACAGGGGACGAAGCTCCAAGAACAGAATTTGGCAGGCTCATCCTAGAAAGGTAGGATTTTTCGTGCTAATACGTTGCAACCTGGGTGTGAAGTTTCTGAACTAAGGCATCTTATAGAGAAGCGTAGAAACTTAAGGCAGGTTTGTTTCGGGTTTTGGTTGGTTGAGGGACTTTTAGCAGCGAAGTAAATAAAAGGCAACATAAATTTCAAATGGAAATGAAACTACAGTTCCAGGCACATATACCAACTGGACTGAAAAACTTAAAATGTTAAAAAAGCTGTGAGAGACAGGAAAATGTGTAGCATTAAATTTGTAGTTCTCAAATATCCACACAATTTGGGCAAGCAAGGTAGTAAATCCTAATGTTAAAACCCCTACTCCCTAAAACTATTTTAATGAATTATCCAGGACTCAAGCAAATGAAATATTGTACTTTTCTTTTAAACCGTCATGAATCTTCCTAGCCTCCTTTTATAAGCATGTATAAGAAAAGCCAGGAAATTGGATACTAAATCAACCCTACCTAACATCATGTCTCTGACAGTATCTCATGAGCCAGAAGAATGTACAAGAACACGTCAAGTTTCCTTCTGGTTGCTAATCAGACATAAGCTTTGGATTTTGGGATTAATCCTAACAATCAATTTTTCAAGTGGTATTAATTTATACAGATATTTTTAAAAAATCTGTACTTGCTATCATCTGTCCAATTCCTTTTTTAATCTTGTTTAATTCTCACTCTCAACAACTTCCTGTAGGACATGAGCTTCACAGTCTAATTACATGATGCATGAAAAGGATATCCTTTTAATTGCTACAGATTTTCTAACTTTTGGCCTCATTTCTCAATGCTCCCAGCCGCCTTTCCTCCCCAATTCTTCCATCACAAGGACAGGCAGAACTGAAGCACTCTAACTCTGCTGTTTCCAAACCATTCATACTTTGCTGTTATGCCTGCTCATTCCCTTCAAAGGTAAAATAGCTTAGCCTTTTCACAACCAAGCTCTTCCACACCCTTCTGCATTTGGGTCACCTGTTCCTGAAGAGTTCAAATAGCCTGAGACAGTATCTCAAAGGAAAAAAGAGATCATAATAGTAAGTGATGAGTTTGCATCCCCAACCTTACTTTTTTAAAATCAACTAACCCAAGCAGGCTAAAAAGTAGCTCGTGGATAACACAGATTTGCCAGAGGTCTTGAGAAGCCTGTTCATATGTCCCAGATAATTCAGAATTTTCTAAGGTAAGCACGCACATAAAAGTGACAGTCTCTTATTACACATGGTATACACAAAGCAATCTGGTTTAACCATGTCACCCATTCATTCCCAGAACAGAATCAACCACTTTCAAACTGCAACAAGAATCCATTTTCTGCCAAGAGTCTAGTCTTACAGGGTGCTTCTCAGGATCAAGACCTACAATTTATGTGGCAGTTAAATGCCACTAAAAAGAGTTTCACGTACCCAAGTAATGAATGCAGACCATTTACTTTTGGAAGACAAGCTGCACTGCACATGATAATACAGCTGTCACAATCAGCAATGAGGGATTAAAAACTACTCTTGCTGTGAGATGCAAACCCTTATTTGCAAAGAGTGGTAGAATACTGCCACGTTGTATGGGAAGAGTTAAAAAAAAAGGATAATGCTAACTTCTTTGCAGTTTCAAGAGGGAGACAGGATTGGGAAAAAAAATACCTAAAACTTGAGTGCCATAAAGATCTCTTAGGTGCTTTTGGGACCCCATCAGCACAGGCAAAAAGAAATGGTCAGTCATTCAGGAGAGTCCAGCTAATGGGTTTTCCCTGAAAAAATGATTCCCACTGCTCGCCATCACTTTGTGCTGCAGCTTTCATGGAGACAGGAAACTGCCAAGTACAGGCTTCATGCTGGGCCAGACATCCAAATGTCTCGTACCCTGCTCCTCCCACACAGCCTATTGCTCAGCCTGCGAGTCCCTCCTATCTATATTTAAATCCACTGAGGGGCAACACCACAAATGGTATGTGGCCAACGTCACCATAAAAGTCTCCAAACCAGCTATGACTTTATCTTATTGGTGAGCCTGTAACCTCAACACAGTTAATTTATTTGAAGTAAATGCTTAAGCTGATTGGATAACAGAACTTTTAGGTCACCATTTCAGTAGTTTGTGATAGATCCAGAAGGGGAGCAGCAAGAAAGAGAAACAACCTTGCTTTTGACATTACATACAGAAGCACCACGGTCTGAAGAAGCATCATTACAGGCTACCCTTGTTCTCACCTCCTTCTCCAAGGAGACTGGTGTAAGTTGAAACCAGGTCCAACCCAGTACCATCCCTTCTGGATTGATAGAGGCTCTGGAAATGGGCTTTGACATTTGCACTGTAACACCACATCTCTTGGCCTGGAAGTGACACCAGATGACCTCGCTCCACAGAGGCCATTCTCAAACCCACCTGGATTCTAAAGCACCTGGAAGGCAATTCAAGGATGAGCAGTCCTCAGATGCAGCCACTCATCACTTTTTGTAGGCAGCCTCAGGGGACCATGGCTTAGTAAGTCCTGTACTGACACATACACTCACTATTTGCTTGTTGGAGTGCCAAACCCAAGCTTTTATTTGGAGGGAGAACCCAGGTACTCAGGTTGGGCCGGTGATGGTAGAGGAAGGGGAAGAAAGCCTATGTATTCACATGCAATTTATTTGAAAAAGCAAGGCTTACTGGCATGAAAGAAAAATTAATGTATGAAGACCATGAACAAAAATATTTCCAAACAGCTATTTATAGCTTTGACCTTCTAGATTTTCTGCATCACTAACTCAAGAAACAGTCTGCTGCCTGGCAAGCAGAGGTGAATGAAAGGAGAGCAATGCCAACTTGTTACAAAGAGGCCTTGCTAAAGAGATGCTGTCAGCCTGAAAATTTAAATTTCTATCTACTAAATTTTAGAAAACAATTACTACAAAAAGCTTGTGGGATTACAGCATGATTTTTGGAAGGGTGTATAGTGGGGTCCCTTTTCAGTATTTGCTTTGCACCCTTGTCACCACTTGATGCATAAATAATCCATTTCAATGCTCTGCTGACAAAAGCATTTCATAGAATACACTTTCCAGCATATGCTTTCCAAGGGGTTGGAGGGAGTGCTCGCTTTTAGCAGCAGAAAAGAAAAAACCTGAAATAGCCAAAAGTCTTATATACAAAAGGTACAGCTTATCACTTTCACTTTCCCTTCCATTCCCTTTCCAGGAGAACTTAATTTGTTTCAGGATTCTTTTAAATATTGTACTCAGGACACTCTTTCTGAAGAGGATCTATTCTAAAGTTTGAGCTTTTCTTCTTTCTTTTTCCTTCTTTTTTTTACCCCATAGGAAGGGAATCTTAAATCAAATATGACAAAGAGATTCCAGTATTACTGGATGGATTACACTATGAAATAGACTTTTTAGATTTCAAGTGTGTATTCCAGATTTTGTTCTTCAAAGTTTCACGTTTTCAAACATTAAAGGAATCAAGATTTTGCATTGGAACTGGTAGAAAGGAGCAAAGATGATCTCAAAAGGAGGAACTGGAAACACTGCTCATTTTAATTCCTAGGAGTTACATAAACAGAATACTTGCATGCCACATAACTGGACCACATCTTCATAATTATTGTTTGTGATGTACATATGCACATAGAGACAGAATGGAGCAAACTCAAAGCAGTCTGTAATAGGGCAATCCCTAGGATGAAGAGACACCAGCAGAAAACTGGATGGCTGGGCAGAAAGAAGGGATTGGTAAGGGACTGGCACTGAAGTGCATCTGAAACAGCAACAAGCCTGGAGGTGTATGTGCTTCAGCTCCCAGCACAGCTTGACTATTAACACAGCTACTGCCTAGGCACACATGAGCAACACTTACAAGACCTCAGTAGCCACAAGCTGTTTTAGGATTAAAATTCTTACAGAACCATAATCCTCATAACAACATTTTAAAGGCAAAAAGCTTAGTGGGCTTTTCTTAACCTTCTTGGTGTCCGCAAATAAAACACTATGTGGCTAGTTCTAAGCAACTTGATTTTTTAGATTTTTTTTTAGCATTTTCTTTTAGAAATAAGTGAGTTTTCTTGAATTGACTTGCAATAAGAATTAAGCTTCCAAAGAAAGGATGCATCCTGTATCATTTACCTTGTTCTTTCCAAACCAAACCCATCTAGTAGCACTTACAAAAGAAGCATGAAGTACGTTTGCTGAATAGCTTGAGCTACAGGAGCACAATCTACACGTTCCATGCAATCTAGCACAGCAGTAACCACTCAGATAAAAAGCTGCTGGTATAGTACACAAAGTAACTTCTGGGACATAACTCATCTTTAAATTCCATAGAAATAAAGTGGGGTTTGTCAGTCTTTTTCCAGCAGTCATGCTGAAATTCTGAAGGACTCATTCAGAGGCAATGTGTAACAAAGCAGCAGAGCAAACACTGCATATACATATACTACCCATTTAAGTGTCCCACTGTTTCATCCTAAAGCAGAAAGACAGTATCCTTCCCAAACAAATACATATCAACCAATTTTCATGCCACGCTCTGAAATTGTAAGACCATACCAATTTTTGCCAATTTCAAAATGATAATTAAATTTCAGGGGAAGAACAAACTACATGTTACCGTCTGCAAATGCCGTAAGTCATTTTGGTACATCAAACACCAGAGTTCCTATAATATTCACACAGTGAGGAAAATGGAGGTTCACAGAGAATTTGACACGTGACAAAAGGACTCACCGGCACTAGATTCACAGCTCACTACTTCAAGGCTTAGAAACATCAGAACTACATGACAAAAAACTACCAGTGACCAACCCAGTTCTTACCTCAGCAGGCTTCTTTTGTTCATTTGCTGGTGTTTTTGACTTACTCCTGTATTTAGAACAAGAAGAAAAGGAAGTAGAAGGACCTGTTTAAAAAAAACAAAAAGAAATAAAAAAGGACCATTATAGTTCAGTTCAATTAATGCCATTTTTCCAGTAAAACACAAGGCACTCCAATCTCGTGAATTATAATTTTTGACAAGATGTGGGCAAAAAAAACCTGTTAGGCAGTCTGTAGGCTTAATTTCAGCTCCTCCTGTTCCACTCTTTCTTTATAAAACCACAGCACACCAAGTTTATGGGTACATTCTGCTCTGCCTAATACAAGCATGAGTAAACAGACACAAGCAGACAGACTGCTTTCCTTCATTTAGTTCCCTTCTAACAAAGTGGAAGGAAGAGTAAAACAGAGGACAGAGTTTTAAAGTGCTCAAAGAAAACCTCCAAAGAACAAGGCAATGATACTAAAATGTAGTAATGAAAGATGAAAAAAAAATCATAGTGTGATATCTTAGACATTTCTGGCAAAATGTTATTTTAGCAGAGAATACGTCAATGACGTGCAGTGAATATGACAAGGAATCATTATTATGTACAGAGCTATTAGATAGGCACAAGTTTATAAGAAACAAGACCCTGGCACACAAGGTTGTTCTGTTTGGGGTTTTCTGCAGACAAAATGGGAAGATATTCAGGTAGATGTCTGCCAAGGACCACTTAAAATATAACTTTACTAAATTGTTTAACAGACCTAAGTGGAGTAGATCAAGAACCAATATGAGACAACATAATAATCAATACACTGATTATAACTCTAACACATCAATGCTCAAATAACTTGCCACCTCCCAATTATTTTAACACTGAAGCTCTGCACAACATGAGGCAACAGGATTCTTTTCTTAAAAATAGTTAGAGAACAGAACCCTGAGCAGTAAAATTTCTCTTGATTTACAAATTTCTCCTTGTCAGCTAAGAATGAGAAAGACAGACAAGTTTCTCTTGAAATTCTAAGTATACTCAAAACTCCCCTTATAAGACCATTTGCCTTATTTTCCTCCTGTAACATGATTCAGACCACCAAAGACCACAACGTAAAGAGAAATCAAACAAGAAACATTTTTTTTAAAATTTTAAGAGGTAAAACCGTTTGCCCTCAAACCACAGAAGAAAACCACAAGGGGGTGATAGACCAAAGAAAAACTAGCAGGTATTACTTACTCTCATTGTCTGAACTGTCACTAGTGCTTAGATGCCTGTGGCGTTTCATCCTGACGCATCCTAAAGAGACAAAAAAAAGTTGATGGCAACCGTTCTACCAGAAAATCACCGGCTGCTGGCTGATGCCAAGCTCTTCACACTTAAGGCACAGCTCCTCTGAAGAGGTCTCAGACATAGAAATAATCCCAGTTCAGTCACTATGCTTTATTTCTGCAAGCAACTATTAGATCACAGTATTATTTGTGAAACTGAACACCCTCAAAACCAGCATGCCTCTGCTGGGCAGAGCTTGCTTTTAATTTTGCAGAAAGAAGTGCAAGCCGCCAGCTGATTCCCGGCAGGGCATGAGCGGTGCACTGCTCGACTCAGTGTCCCATCTGTTCAGCTGGAGGAAGAGTTGCCATGGTGGCAGTAGCTAGCTGAGAGACGGGTGGAGGCCAGGAAATAAGGTGGATGCACAGCAAGGCAAGGATTTAGAAATATAACACACCTGAAAAAATCCTAAACAAACAAACAAAAAAAAGCACGACAAAACCCTAAGGCATCCATGCAAAGCAAAAGGCAGATTTTGAATAGCAACAATCATAGAAAGTAGTCACTGATGCCATTTCATTTAAATCATCTGATCATCCATTTATTTCACAAGAGATGTGGTTTTCAGAAGTTTGAGAAGTGACCAAGAGTAACACTGAGAAATACATCAGTGGCACTGTGCCAGCTGCATTAAAAAAAGATATTGAACTTTTTGAAATTCATTTTTTAACATGTAACGCATACAGAGAGAGAGGAAGAAGAAATTTCTACACCTCTACTTCATAAAAGAAAAATCAAAACTGTTATCAGCTATATACTCTAAACAAGTGCCAAGAAAAATCCATATACATTCTCATTAGTCCTGCCATTCTGTAATATTCAATGTTACATTTGTTAAATAAGGTTCAATAACAGTTTACAATTAATAGCAGTAAATAAGAATTGCCCCTATGTTTTTAATGGATTGAATGAGTAAATCAATAGAGAAGAGTAGTAAAAAGTAATTCTGCAGGAATATACAAGAACGCTATTTTTTTGCTCGTTTTTAACCAGAAGATACGCAAAAGTAGGTTGCAGATACCTGAACCTGAAATGTCTGCAGTACCCTAAGCGCCAGCTTGGCCACACCTGAAATATAAGCAGCTTCACTTCTTAAACATAACCACAAGCCATTAAAAAAAGCAACACAGCTAAATATCCCATTTGATAAGCACTCCACATTAGTTACTGTACAATGGGTCTTGAGATTATCCAAATACCACAGGATAAACAAGATTTCCAGATAAGAGAGGCCTGCCCAAAGGCTTTGAAGAGATTGAAATTGAATTGTTTGCAGCACAAGTGTTTAATTTAGTGGAAAATTTCAGCAGTCTTTGTAGTTAAGAGAGTGAGTTTACTGAATCTAAATGCAATGATCACTAGAAGTTTAAACCAATCCTTTCAACCTGTTATAACAAAAGACATTAGCCACACTCCTGAAAGCTGAAAAAGGAAGAGATGCTTCTAGTTTTTAAGAAACCAGATACAGAACTTCTGAGTCAGGTATTTAACCTGGGGAGATGACAGAAAGACACAGGACAAAGGTCATTTGCATCTCTTAAGTAAGCTATAAAATTCCATTACATAACAAATAATTCCACATTAATTCACCTTCTCACAGCTCAGGCAACATAGGGGAGACAAGGCAGCCATGTTGTATGTGCAGACCAGTGTTCAAGAAAACAGCAACATCAAAAATTAAAAACCCCAAAACACCACAGGACTTCACTTCCAGTGACTAACATAAGGTAGCCTGTATAAATGAACAAACTTCATTGAAGCTCTTGGACAAAAAGCTGCTTGACAGGTAGAAAGCACTTGGGTCAGAAGGACTTGTCTTTGTACATGTTTGGGGGCACCAGACTTGAAGTTTGCTGCATGGAAGTGAAAGCAGGCCTAGAAGACTACTTTCATATTGCCACTTCATGAAGTTTAAAGGCATGAATTTTAATCAAGGGTAAATAAAATTGTATTGCCTGTTTGAGATCTTGCACTCCAGTAGCCAAACCCAACCCCCTGGAGGCATGCAAGTCTCCCTAAAAAGAGCAGGTTCTGCCCATGACAACTTATCTGCTGGCAGGCTTCAGTTGCATACAACCTGGCTTACGGACCATCAGGTATCTTACAAGACCTTGGAAGACAATTTACAAAAAAAAAAAAAAATCTGGGTGAGCTGAGCAGTATTCCCCACTTCCATTTCTTAGCAAGAAATCTAAGTGCTTGCTGCTGGCTTTGGCTTTATGTTCAGGTGAATTTTTGAGCAATTGTTAAAACACACTGAAAAGTTATGTCAGGTGATTCCTGTCTCTTAAGAGTCTATACAAACATGCAGCAATAAAACTTTTTCACTCTGTACTAAGGAGAGCTATCTGCAGAGCACAACATGAGCATTCAATTAAAGTAGGGTCAAACACATGAGGTTGAGAGAGACAACTACAGGATGGAACACCAGGAAGCCTGGACTTCTGCCTAGGCAACTGGGAAAGAAGAGCGGAGATGCCTTCAACTTCAAAGACAGCTTACACAGAAACGGCAAGTATAACAAAAACTTCAGAACAGAAAGCACACCTCTGCCAACAACTCCATGAGAGTGGAAAAAAATAACCAAACAAAAACTAAACGAAAGCAAAAAGCTATTATTTGAGAACTGGATTTGTAGCAGCTCAGGCAAGAGATTTACACCACCATGATAGCAGACAGAAACAGAAAAAGGAGTCACTGAGGGCAAAAAGCCCTGAATAGTACTAGCACTGAGTTCCTGCCTGATTGTTTTCAGCAATATTAACTACATCAACAGTGAATAAAAATCCAGAGTGACAACAAATTACAGGTGTGCTGCGTTTGGTAAGACAGGTTAAATGACTAACAGGCTACAAGTTCATGCTATGTCCCCACTCGATGCAGGAGGATTCAGAGCCTCAGCACCATTCAGCAGAGACCATCTCTACAAGGGATTGATTTCACTTTTCTTTTTAACAGGGAACCTCTTTGCTGTACCCTTGTGTACACTGGGACTGCCACACAACTTCCAGCTCACTTCCACCCCAAAGCATGAGGGCTCATCAGACAGACTCACTGACAATGATGCTTCCATTCCCTACTCACGAGAGAGGGATACCAAAGTAACATCCATTCCATGGGAAACCCCCCAGCTCTCTTCGCCTGCCTTTGAAGAAGGAGAAGGATCAGCAGCTGCTCAATTCAGAAAAAAAGGAGACAGCCCCTACCCCTCCCCGTGGAAATTAATGTCAACCTTTCCCAGCTTCAGTCCAATACCCCCAAAAGCAGATGAGCACCCTTCAGTTTGTCCAGGCACTTGGCAAATGTGCATGCTGAACTTCTTGTTTGAATAAATGTAAGTTTTAACATTTAAACTTTTCACCAGTTCCAATGTACAAAGAAAACCAGGGAGTGTAAAGCAACTCATGACTAAAATGTTGTTGCAGAGCAACAGAGATGGGGCTCTGCTCCCCTCAAAAAGCCTCAAGAAAATCATTATTTCTCAGTCACTGGATCATGATTCTCACTACCTTAGAAGGTAACTAGGGGTGCTTTGGCTATGGACTTGCAGAGTGCACAGGCCTTATATGCAAACACAGATTACCTTGAAAATGATGACTAAAAATACAAACATGATATACTACATGTTTCCCCCCCTCTTTTTTCTTTTTTTTTAATCCACAGAGGAACTTACAGCTTATCAATCACTTGTATGACAACATATACAAATTCCAAAGATGCCCACCTTCAGGGATCTTCTAAATGAAAACTGAAATACCAAAGTGGCATTAAGAAATCACCATGTCACAAGGAAAAAGATGTTCAACTCTCCAGGCCATTACTGCAATGAGACATTTGCTGGCATCATTTTTAACATGAATTACTAGAGTTACTCCTAAACTTGAACCATATTCCATACCTGTTGCACTTCTGACTTGCCAAGCCATGGCTGCACATTTATGCCCAATCTGCTTGAAACAGTTTAAGACACGAATTACAACTTCAAAAAAGAGAAATCAGTCTCATTCCCTGCTGTCACCTTAACAACTGAACACAGGTCAAGATGCCCTGAACCCTTTTGTGTGTCTAACCAGAAAACAACCACAGGAAAACCTCAGCCACAGACAGCAACACTAAGCTGCCAGCTTTTCCTGGCTTCCAGAAGGCTACTGTACGTATTGGGAATTTTGCCCTGGAGACAGAACCAATGTTTGTATCCAACATAGTACTGCACTTTCAAGGAAAGCCAGAAAAAAGCTACCCTGCACTCACCCGGCTGAAATCAAAACATGGATCCCAAGCTAAGAGGAATCAACACCTCAGCTAACATGCACAAGAACCTAAGACAGTAACACTGATATTTCCAAAAATCTATAGGATATCTTTTATAATTAATGATTTCCAAGTTGTGTTTGCTCCTTCTTGCTTACTCACAAGTATCTGCACTGCTAAAGTGAACAAGAAGCAGCCACTTGCCTCTACCACCATTCTCTCCTGTCCCTGAGGAAAATCAGTGTTGCACTGACTTAAGGCACTTCCCACTTCTGAAAAGCTAGTTACCATGGATTACTCAAAAAAAAAAACAAAACCATCACTCAAGCAGCACATGTACACAGCAGACAGGTAACAAAATTTTCCAGCCTTATCCAAAACAAAAACCCATTTCAAATACCTGCAGAACCAAGACAAACAACTATTTTTTCATTTTCAATTTGCATCGGAGTTAACAACTAAATTTACCAAATATACTATTACATTTAGCTTTTCTAATGCATTCCTCTGGACAGTTCATCAGTAACAGCAGAAACAAGGATGAAATATCACAGAGTCTGAATTTGTACCGCATATTAGGCAAGACATCAGTGAGAAGTGCACAAGATGAATCCTTAAAGCCAGCCAAGATTTCTGAACAAAACAAGGAATAGCAGTGCTACCTGGCTTCAGTTTGTTGCAGATAAAGGTTAAACATATCCATACACTACTCAGTACCTGTTAGGACCTATAGAGATGGAAAAAACAACCAGAAAATTCAAGGAACTATTAAGCAAATATATCCTAGACCTGTGAGATTTTATTTCTTCACATCTTAAAATAGCCTGACAAAAATGGAATTGGCCACAACACTATGGAAATTTTCAAGTGGGACAAAAAGTAACCTCCTTTATTTTATTAAAAAGTAAAACAGCATCTACGTATGAAAACCAAATGACAAGCTACATGCAAATTTCAGATTAAAATTCTGTACTTACTTTTTTACAATATGGCTTGTCTACAAAAAAAAAAGGCAGAGGCAGTAGGTAGCAATTTCCAAGTCTCCAAAATGTGGTTTATGTAACTGTTAAATTTAGATTAGAAAGCAAATTATCTTGAAAGGTCTCCAGGAAATGTAGTACAGTAAAACCATTTAAATAGGTCAGATTTCATAGTCAACTGCCAGGGAAATTACAAAATATGAATAGAGTTAATACAACCTTTCAAATAACTAGAGGAAGAGAGAACACGTGTTTGGGTTTTTTATTATTATTTTTTAATATCCTATCCAATCTCACAAAAAGACTATATAAACTGGACAAAACACTCACTTAGAACCTGGTTTAGCAACATCTGTTACACTGAAAAGGTTTGAAAGGTTAAACAATTCACAGAAGAGGATGTTCAGCAAACAAACAACCTTAACAATTCTGATTGCTTTTTTATTTCACTCTAACCAGAAAATTCTTAAAAATTTGTAGTATATTCCTACTCTACTCAAGAAGCCTGTAACAGAAGGACCACATCTATCCTAGTCTCCCCTAACTCCCAAAATAAAATAATGAATTATTTTCCTAAGACTGTACTGGGCCTACCACAAAATAAAATTTTTCTTACTACTATTTCATACTAAATCTTGATTAACATAATAATCTGTAATTCAACAAAGGAAGAATGCATCAGTTTTTAAAAGCATCAGTACCAGCAACAGTCAATTCCTTTGTCTTTAGGCAGTAAATAATTGTATCAAGCAAAGAAGTACATTACAGAATTCTGGCAAATAACATGGGTCTATATGAAATGCAGTAGCAACAAGACATAGTCTCAAGCTCTGTCTTCCTTGTATGTTATCTCTTTATATATAAAGCAATTTGGCAGCTGCCTCAAAGGTACTGTAGGTTTAAAAATGAGAAGGAAAAAAAGAAGTCCAAAATATCATATTCCAACATGACTTATCCCCTGAAACTGTTAAATTCTGGACTGAAGTCATCTGATAGATCATAAAACTAGGATGAAGAAACCCCAAATATAATCACACACACACATTCATTTGTGGATTATGAGCCAAAAGGGAACCCTGACATCATCTTGTGTACCCTTCTACCACATTCATCCGTCATTCAGTCTAGTGCAAAGTACTTAATGACCATCATTTTGCCTTCCAAGTATAAAAAAGGGGTAAGTGATGCTACTTCGCATTTATAACATGCTTTGACAACACAATAAAACACAGCACACCGCAAGTACCTTCCCTACCTTGAAAACAGAAGTACAGTTTTTAATTTCTGGTACCGCATCCACGCATTGACCCACTGCAAGGGCAGGGGAGCAGATTTATACCAGAGGCCTTCTAAATTGCCTCACACCAAGCAGCTTGTTAAAAACCAGAAATACTTCTCACAAGAGCAAGTCACCAGCAACACATGCAGTGCCACCATTAGCTCAGCAGAAACTCTCTAAGAGGCTACAAAGAAATTAAACTGCCCTGTCTTCCCAGAGCTTTCATGACACCCAGCAGTGACTGAGCAGCCTTATTTTCACCTTTGAGGCAAGCTGCACATGTTGGCCTGTACACAGAGCAGCCAGGTGGGTCAGGTGGACATGGAAATATTTCTGTCCATTAAACATGCAGTTTTAGCATTAGCATCCTGAAGATGATACTGATCAGGGCACAGCCAACTAAAATAAAAACAACATCAGACTGCCATTAGTTCAAGCAAATACAACATTGTGTACATGGCTCAGAGCTACTCTCTCAATTTTTTACTCCAGAACACAACACTGGGTTTTATACCAGCTGTTTATCAACAGGACTATCTTTTCCTAAAACTCCAGCAGAGATTTGGACACACAGAATTATTTCCTTCAAAACACCATATTGAGTTTGAATGAAAGCCTGCTTTTAATATAAAATAAAAACAGAAAACAATCACTTCCTTCCCTAGAACCACAATCAGACTGGTGCTGCCTGGTATTGCCACGCTTACACACCTGAAGTGTGTCTGCCAGGCTGCAGCCTGGTGAACACTCCTCACACCCACCTCCCAGCTCCTCTCATCCTCCTCCTGGCACCACTCCCAGGCAGGGAAAACACTAAAATAAGGGTGTATCACTCAGGGAAGGGAGTCATGGCCCTCAGTAGGGTCCTATGCCTGCCCAGCCCAACCAGGTCCATCTCATTGCTGCATGTCCCTCTCTGGGGGAGCAACAAAGTCCCCAGCAGGATGAAATGAGGAACAAGTTCCCAACAGGAAAGTCACAGTGACATTAAACACATGCGCACTACCACCTGCTGAAGTGGCGAGCAAGACACTGTCAACAGAGAGAAGCTCTCACTTCCTCAGGTCAGCATCACATGAACTGTCTTTTGTCAGGCTGTTGGAAACAACATGGCAGCTAACTGATCCCTGCAGGAAATGCCCAGGAGGCAGGGGCCAGCTCACATACAGCCCTCAAACTACATGGGCACCAAGTGCCACGGAAAAACACCTACCCCAGTTCCTCATGCTCAGGAAACTCATCTGCTCTGAGGAGCCCTCAGCTGGGGAGACACAGCTATTGATTGTGCGCTGTGTTTTATAGGGCTTCTTTGGAAGAAAACTCATACCTGACTTAACACTAAGACATCTAAGAACCAAGGGACTAAAGAAGAAAAGCAAACCCCATAAGCCCACTTACTAACGGAAGATGACGCTAAGGACAATGTCTGCTTTGAAGAAAGACCAATGTGGGCGCACTGCTACTAAAAATGGACCAGTACAGGTCATCACACCCTCTGCTAAGCCAGGCAAACGAGGGGCTGGCTGCCCAGAGGCTTTGACACCCGAAGACAGCCCCATGCCCTGTATCTGCAAGGAGACTGCAGTCACGGGCACACCGAGCACCGACGAGAAACACGAGCAGCACACGCTTCACCAATATGACTGAGCAGAAAAACCTCTGAGCGCTTAGCTGGGCGTTCTATTTTAAGAACTGGTATGATTCACGTTACCTTGGCTGTAAGTGTTTTTCAGTCTTCGCTGTATCTACCCTCCTGATAAGCTCCTATTAAGCAAGCACTGAAAGCCCTGACATTTCAGAGCTGCAGCGCAGAGCAGCCATACATCACGCGGGGAGCCTCCGGCAGCAGCAGGCAGCTGCATCCAGGTCTCCCAAGCGCATACGCTGCGACCTTGCCCACTCACTGCCCTTCCTGCTGATGCACATGTGGAAACAAACAGAAGGAAAACCAGAGAAATCCCTGTAATGCACTAAGTCACTAAGTATTGTCCTGCTGTTGCACAGGGATGAAACTGATAGGAGGGGAGAGATGGGGATTAAAAAAAAACCACAGAAGTGTCACTACTTAATTGAAATTAAGCAATAACCGTATTAGACTAGTTCAAGTGAAGCCCCACTTTGCCCCATCTGCCTGATGCTGCCAGCAGTTGTCCACTTGTATCTGTTTCTCTGTTCTTCAGCCATACTAATGCATGCTTTCATGACAACATACAGGTAAAGGAACTAGTATTGCAGCTAGGATCACAGGCAGGAAATATTATCAAAGAAGGAAGGATCTAGAACTATATCAGCTATTTTGGATTATGAAAAACAACTTTCCTATTAATAGCATAGGCAAAAGTTCTCATAGTCTACAAAAGACTTAATCAGTTAATTTTTTGGTACACACTAATAAATATATTAAAGCATGTTTCACTGTTCTTGCTTTATTCTTTCCAAATCTCAAATAAAAGAATCAACAACAGCAGCCTGAATTAAATATTTAACCTGTTTCGATTAATTTTTTTCTTACTTATTATGTTTTGAAGAGGCTAATCACTTCACTGCAAAATTCTGCATCACCAACAAAACCTTAAGGATTGTAAAAGGCAGAAAACATCAAGATGCATCTTTATACATTACCCAAAGAAAGTAAGAACACAAATATTTTCCTACAGGAAACATTAAGTTGATAATTTCTTTCCTTATCTGAAAAGAAATGGATTTCATTTACAAGTTGGAATAAACAATCTGGATGCTAAGTTTTCCTCAAGTAAAAAGAGTGCACTGAGGGGATCACTGGATAGGAACAATTAAAGGGAATGTACTGTCACAGCCAGAACTCTAAATAGTATTTGGAATATTTCAAATCTCTGGTTGAACACTAACATCCTACTACATTTTCTAGCATTTCACACAACATGTATATATGCGATTGCACTACTATTTTGGTTCTCCATGTCAAAATATCACAGCACGAGAAAACATTCACTGTAAGATTTCTTAAAATATTTTTTAGTTTAAAAAACCTTTTGAAGAGACAAAAAATCTGTCTTAATAACTAATTAAAATTAATTTTGATGTCTGGTCAATCAATGTGATGTGCTACAATCTATAATATACAACACATCAAAAGACATACAGGGGTCTTTTAGACAAAGAGATTTAAAACAGATTTATAAAAATAAGTATCATTCCAGGTTGCTCTATATCACCAAACCGAGGTGGGGAGAAAAACCATTATGAAAGAGATACTATGGTCAACTGATGTTTGTCCATTTTTACGTACAGAGTACAGGCCAAAAAAAAAAAATTTCTCTCTTATAACACAAGGTGCAGCAATGACTAAATAAATAACAGACTTGCCCACTGGGACTGATGGTACCCTGAAAAGAGGAAAGGATGATTGTATTTGCCCAAGGTTTCCAAAATGTCACATCTTGTTTGGAAAAGCCATCAAGAGATGCATCCTGAAAACCACATAAGGTTCAATTTCTCATCAAATGGCAAAGTTGAAGCCAAAGCCAAAAACATTTTATGTTTTTTAATGAGAGGACACACTGATCAGGACTGACCATTAACATTCCTCTACATTCCTCCTTCCTCTTCCTTCCTGTGGAAATAAACAACAAGATTTAAATGAGTAAGACTAGACCACCACCTGTTTCTAGTGGAAAGCATGTCCTCCTCAATCTATGCTAAAGCTGAGCTGATGGAGCTGACTTTTCTGGCATAGGAGAAAAGGCATCAGCCCACAGGGTGGATGACAAGGAACATGGGGACTTGAACCGGTGGACTCTGAAAATAGAGAATACTCTCCTTTTCATCCCCTGAGCATAAAGAACTATCACAGCTGACCTTCCAAAGCTGCCAAGGTGTGAGGTAATGAGTCTGCCTCCAAACCAGGTCTCTAGTCCACTCTGCATTCTTGTAGTAGGAAGAATGGAAATGCCTACAAGCCATGGAAGTAGGGAGGTGTTTCACCACATGTTTATTCAAATGGTAAGAGCTGCAAGATGCTGCCGCTGCTGCAATTGAATCCCATGCTGTCAAGTGCAATACTAAAATCTCTGCTGAGAAACAGAGAGAGAAAAAAGAGGTTCCAACTGAAAGTGCAACTATGAAACGGAACTAAACAAACAAAACCACCTTTACAACAGCATCATTCTGAAGACTCCATGATGCAAGGCAAAACCTGCAGTTGATATGTTTTGTACATGCAACTCCACCTGGTCAGGGAAGTTCGCAAAGACCTGTAAAGAAGTTGCCTTCTCTGCAGGCTCTTACCTCACCCAGCTGCACAACATGGGGCAGGCTGCAGCTGTACCAGTTACCAGAGGCTCTGGAAAGGAGAGAAGGCACAAGCAAGCCTGCACTTGGACTGGGGCAGAATAAAGTCACCTCAGACTCCTCTTTGGCCATCCACCTCCCCAGCTCTGCAACATCAAAAGTGACTGGCTGTTCACACAGAAGCTGTGATCTGGGAGCAGTTCACAGACCAGGCACGTGTAGCTGCTCCCTCAGACATCCCTGTCAGCGAGGCAGAGTGCTGTTGCCCGTCCCAACACCAACTATGGTTTCCAGTTAATACATACACAACCACAGCACCTGTGAGACACTTCTAGAAGACCTGAAGAAGATGAAAACACACACATTAATTGAATGTCCTTAAAAATAGGGTACTCAGGCAATCCCAAATCACTTGTAGAAAACTACTGCAGGAGGAGAATGGAGAACAGCACAGAGAGCTGCACATGGATGCAAGAGAGGCATCCTCCTGGCAAGGCCCAAGAGCAGCAGCGACAAGCACCAACACAAGCCTCTCTGGTTTCATTTGCTACACCCACTCAGCCACACAGAGAAAGCTTTATGGATGAGCAACATTAGTCAATCACTCATTCAGGCTAAGAGCAAGGCAGTATCTTCTAGCTCCCCTCAACACCACTGGAGAAGTAACTGCAGAATGTGAACCTCCAACTACAGCTCTAAGGAAAATGTGCCATGGCCTTAGGGCAAGAGATGCAACAGACTGAAACAATCTGTGAAAGGAGGATACAGGAGAGGAGAGATCTGTCTTAAGTGGCAAAGAGTAGCAAACAGGATGAAGAGACTACTCATTGCTTCTCTCGGCCCAGAAGACAAGAAACACAAAGTTACAGCAGAAACTTCAAGGGAAAATAAGAAAAAAAAAAAAAGTCATTTTGTACAAAATTACTCCATGTTACAGGATATTGCAATGGTTGAAAAGCAAAATGATTGAAGAAAATTAGGCAAAATGGAGAACAAGAGCTGTTAAAGACAATGTCATGTTAATCTGCTGAAAAATCTCAAAATCAAAATTTCACAAGAAACAGAGCCACGGAACTTTATGCTTTCTTTCCCTTGGTGTCCACTGCTGACCATTATCAGAGACAGTAACTGGCCTAATAAGGGAAATCATCTGAAACCAGACATACTCATAATTCATAATTCCTGTCTGTGCTATGGATTTCACTGTTTTTTTAAAATATCACTTCCTAACCTGACCTCTGTGGACTACAGATCAGATAGGTGTCTATAGGGCCATGGTAAATACTGAAATGAGCATGTTTATCAGACAAGATTTTGATTATGATGAGCACAACCAGCAGAGATTCTGACACTTGACATACTGTTGTCCTTAAGAGTTTGTAAATTGCTGTTCAATGTAGATAGCTATTACGGTCAAAATTATTAAGTAAAAGATTAGATCATTCCCCATGTACTTGAGTTGTTGATTTTCAATTTTTTTTTAAAGGAGAAATCAAATAAACAGTTGTACAAATATAGCCTACATGCACCTTAGAGCACTATACACTCAGGATTTTCTTTTGGATTCTCTTGTATTCCTGCAGAGATTCAATTCCTGTAATAACTAGACTTCCAATTCCATGTCTCAAGTTTAAGAATCCACTACACTTTCATTTTCTTACAGTTTTTCAGATCTGGATAACTAACAGTGTTCCCATGTGATTCTTACAGGTTTATTACCTGAAACCTTTCCAAGATACACATCTGAAGTTATTCTGTCTCTCTGCTCCCTCACAGGGAAATAACCCAAAACCTCCAACCAGCACTGTATTGCTGCATGCTTGGATTCTGCATGCTAAACACTTAAAAACCCTACTTAAACTGCTTAGAAAAATGTAACCATGCTTAAACTTTTGCCTGTAAAGCCCAAACCTGATAGTGATCCATTTCACCTGAGCCATTAATTTCATTGGTGAGATCTGTCTGAGGCTGTATTTTCCAACTGCAATGGCAAAGCACAATGCATTGTAGCCCTGCTAACAGTACAGAATCAGGTGGGAGGAGAGGCTGATGCTGGTTTTGTGTAGAAAAGAATTGCTAAGCCTTGACCCCTCGAAGACAAAGGGATGGTGCAAGAGTAGTCAATGCCAAAGCTCTATTTGCAGAAAATCAATGAGTTATGCACAATAGCAGCTGCACTCAGATGTTCACAGCTCAGCTGGAGTCTGCAGATCTGGTCTCTAAATTCAGAGTATCTAATGTTGAAAACTAGAAAAAAAAACCAAAACACTCCCCTTTCTTCCCCCCCCCCTTTTTTTTTTAAATTTAAGCAGTCAAAGCAGAAGCAAGCTTTGAACTAAAATTCTTGAAAATTAGATGAGTGAATCCCTTCTCTTTGCCACTCCTTATGATCTTTGGTAGCCAGCCAAATGGCTCAGCTTAGCTCCACTTTCCACATCAGTCCAAAAGTTGAATAAGTAATAAAACTTGCATGAGGAAAGGGCTTTATAATCACATTAGAGACATGCAAGGGAGACCGGTTACTTCGGTTCACCGGACAGCTTGAACAAGGCTTCATAATGAGGGACAGGTGTTGGCACCAATTAGGAACACTCAGCTCACCGCTGACATCGGCCCCTCAAAGCAATGACTGCACTTTAATCCTCTAAGCCACATAAAAGAAAAAGCAGAGAGTGGGCAGACAAAAAAAACCCCAAAAAACAAAAGACTCAAAAACTCTAAAAATGCCTCTGCAGAGAATTGAAATATTTTTGCTTACTTAAGGTAATAAAATAGAAGTGTCACAAAGCTGCAGAAAGTTCACTATGAAGTATCTTGAATATATCAAGAATCTAAATCTTCTGCACAACCAGAGTATTTAATTTTAGGAAGGGTATCACCATGTATAGTACGCATTCATCACAACTATCAGAATTTATATCCAGAAAAGAAGCACAGAATAAGAAGGAGTAGAAGCAGCACATGTAAATATTGAGGTAAGATAAAATTATTCTATCTATGCCCACCAGCATTTCAAGCATTATGTGATACATAAGATAGATTTTAACTGAGATTATTAAGGAGTTCTGCAGGCTGAAATGTTACTGTTAACAGCTTCTTTTATTACTTCCTCCCCTTTAAAAGACTTTATATTCCTTTAAAATTCAGAAAGCTTTCATTTAAAAGGTGATATCTGAAAGTTGAAGGTATATAGATTCAATTTACACATTGTAAACACCAACACACACATTTATTTATTTTTAAGTATCAGTTCCTCCTTCACTTACATGCCAGGTCATGAGGTAGATGTTTTCGCTTCAGCTGATGACATCACAAGCGCCTAAAAAAATGAAAGGAGTGCTATTTAGGTAGTAGGAGTGACAGCAGGCATTTCATGTTTGCGCTACAATTTAAATTTTGGCAAGTAAGTGAAGGGTGTATTATAATTTTATTGTAACTTTCCCAAGAAAATCATATATCTGGAATATGAAGCCTTAAATTCCACGATTCTCTTTAATATGGGGAAAAATGAAATGTATCAGCTATAGGTGCACATACTACAATATAAATGCAGTAAGCTCTACAACTAAAAACAACTTTATAAGACTATTCTCAAAGTTGATTTTGCCATCCTCTTAACATGAACGGGAACCAACTTTATCAATATCAACAAAATGTAATTTTAATTAGTATTTTTCTCTATCCTGTTTTGGGAATAAAATCCAACAAACATGTTCAGATAGATGCATGCTTATTCAGCTGGCTTACGGGGTTGATTTCTCCATATACACTGATGTTTTCTTCATTCAAGAGGGTCTTCTACGAACCACACATGCTTATAAATTCACAGGAGGGCAAACAAAGTAAGTATAGAGGGAAAGCTCCATGTGGCTCCTGATTTAATTCCTCACGACATTCCTCCAGTCCTCTCCTTGACAATCCCGAATAGCTTAGCTTCCCTGGCAGGGATTCTGCTTACTCGCCCTTTTTAACGCAGTCCTGATCCTTGGGCAGTATTAAATACGGGAACAGAAGGAATTTTTCCCTCCACCAACTGCGGGCATTCCCCTCCTGCAGGATCATGCACATGTATGTTTTGTGCCCTATTGTAATGCACATGGCAAAGGCATTAAAGCCGTCACACCCAAGAGATGAGTTGCAGCACTCCTCAGAGATGTCAGCAGCCCGACCAGGGGCTGTCCTGGCAGGCAGCACGCCCCATGCCTCAGAGCAAAAATTTAACAAAAACAGGACAGCTACGAGCTCTGGAAGAAAGTATTAGAGAGCAAAAATGCACGTAAAACCTAAGGAACCGATAACTGAAAAACCTGCCAGAGAAAAAGAATTTTAAAAAAGGGATATGACAAGGTTTTTCTAACCAAAATAAAGCAGTTTCTGGCCAAAGTGTCAGCACCATACTCTAACATTTGTGCTCCTCCACCCATCTGGAGTACAAGAAAAAGATACAACCACCCATCCACTGAGGACTGGCACAGATCCCATTACTTATTACAACTATTGTTGCTCAACTTAGGCTGTGGCATCAAAGGAAACCATTTCCTTACAATCTGAGGGGCATGGAGAGAAGGAAAATATGCAATATATTATAGCTCCTGTATGTCAACTGTGCAAAATTTTGAAGTTTTGTCTCTATTAATTTTCTTTGATTTAAAGTTTTGCCCTTGGGGTCTTGTGTTCATGTCTTTGGTGTTTTCTTCGGGGGGGGGGGCAGCAGAGGGGCTTGCTTGGTTTGGGGGTTTGTTTTGTTTTAAGCCTCCTAGGCTCCTCTTCCCATTTTCCTGACACACTCTGGCTATACCGCACATTAAGGAATTAACTTTGAGCAACACAAGAAGATCTGTAGATCAAAGCAGCACCAGAGCCAAGGTTGCTGAAACATGAATCACACTATGTGGGTCGGGTTTTTAACTCGAGATAAGCAGACACACTCTGCCACCACCACCGCCACCACACACATGGCCACAGGGTCCACGCAGGAGACTGTGCACTTGGCATGGGAGCCTCCAACCTCCATGCAGAGGGACCCAGCTCAGGCACAGCAGAAACACCTGACACACAGCGAGTGGGGTGACCAGAGGGGCTCACTCCAACAGCCCACTGCTGCTCTGCCTGCTACTACCCTGCCTGGGACTCTGCCTCTACCCTCCAGCTGGGAAATGCCAAGAGCCTCACCCACAAAATGCAATGGAAGAGGGAGGGCAAGTGAAGAAAATAATTAAATAATTAATAAAGGGCCGGCTAGGCTTTCCAAACATGACTTTGAATGAATTTTTCTTATGACATATTTCATTACGGAGTAGTTCTTAAATGTCCCGATTGAACTCATTTAATGTAAGTTTTCCATAGAAACACAAGCAAAGCCCTGGTTGTGGCAGCTCAAATGGCATCATTAAAATGCAACACAGCCTACAACTTTTAAGTGTGAACAAAACCGCAGCTTTTGCCTCCCAACTGAACCACAAAACTAATACATTTTTGAACTCTTCATTAAAAACACATTTATTTGCTCAGTAAAATGCCAAGACAAATTCTGAAATATTGGAAGGTTCAACTAATTTTTTTTTCTTTCTCTAATCCTTACAGTATAGTCATAATCTTCAGTCCCAACTTTACTTCTTTCACAACCATGAACAAATATATAAAATGGGATGAAAAATACATTAAAAACTGCCCCCACAAAATACTATTTCCCCCCCTCCTTGTTTTGAAAGCTGGCCTTAACCTACTGACTGAGAAACATAAACTAAGTGACCTCAAATTAATCAGGGGGCTCTTCCCCAATAGATTAAAAAAGGAAAAAAAAAGGAAGAGTGCCCACCTCCCAGTCAGCAGCAAGTTCAGGAGCAGGGTAAAGAATGCACAGGAGACGCTCACCCTCCCCTCCACACACCCTCTGCCAACAGACTCCACACTCCTACTCTCCAGGTGTATTTGAAAAAGGAATAGGTCAGCAATAGAAACTGTGGCATGAAGAAACAGAAAAAAAATTATAGGAACTAAAGGACCATGTAGACACAGAAAACAAAACTTAGAAATGCACAGTAGCTTTTCATAAATACTGCCTGGAAACTAAGCGTCACCAGGGAAAAAAAACATCAGCAAGATTTATTTCTTAAAATACAACTTTTAACAACAGAAGGCCACTTGGAACACAGATCTATTTTTGCAGTTATCACTACTGTTATACTATCACTCTCTCTGTAATTTACCACAGTGCTTACCAACAGCCAAGCCACCAAAACAAGAATTGTGCTGGTTGAAAACAGTGCTTCGTGCTTTTCTCATCAACCATCCCACACACTGCACTGCCATTTGCAAAAACAGAGAGGGTTGCAGGAAAAAGATCTGCCAGGGTCCTGAAAAAGGACAGCTAGATAGGACCAAGAACTCAGACTCCGCATAACAGAGGCTCCCCAGCCTTTCCAGGGGAGCCCCTTCCACACTGTGTGACCCTTACTGCCAGCAAGCTTGTCCCAGCATGTTAGGCACCCATCTTCCCCCATGCTGCTAAAGCCTTTATCAGGTCTCTCCCTGCACTGGACCCTGATGAAATCATCCCTTTCTTCTTTACACAGTTAACCTCATGTTTGAACACTATCATAAGTCTCTTGTCAGTATGTCCTTGTCTTTTCTCCAGACTAAATAAAACCCAGTTCTTTCACCCTCTGCTTACAGGACATGCTTCCTACATTTCTGATGCTGCTGTCCACCACCCTGTCCAGGCTGGCACACAACAACAGTATGAGGTTGTGATATCCAAATCTGGACACAGTCTCCCAGCTGAACCCTTCCCTACACAGAAAATGCTATTCTCTTGTTACAGAAAAACATCCTTGACTGTCACATGAATTGCAGATAATAATCCTATGTATAAACTCCGGTGCATTTGCTTTTACAAGAGCACGACTGTTGCCTCATGTCCTGGCTGTGAGCAGTTATTGCTGCTGGGCCCATTGCTCCCAGCCTGCAGGCATACAGCCAAACCTTCCTGCCATGGAGCTGCCCCTCCACACCCTGCTCAGCCCCATCCAACTCCCCTTCCAGAGTCCTTCCCCAGTCTGCCAAAGTTACTAAGTTCAAACTATTTTCTCAAATAGACACAGCTCCACCCAGCTTGATTCAGGTATTGAATGAAGAGAGTCCTCATTCCTTCACCCACATCATTAATAGCAAATATTAATTCACCTGTCTTGTTTGAAACTAATTAGCAATTATCCTCTCGGTTCTCTCAGCAGCTACAAACATTCCTGTGAGCATTTCAGCTAATCCATGCTCCTTTAGCTTGATTCTGATAACATGGGTTGCCTGATAACTTGCATCATCTACTGTGCAATTCCTACCTCACAAATTACTTTCAAAACTGAATTACAAAGTTGGTCTCGTGATGCTTCACATCTCCTTCCCCATAAATAATCCCAGGGATATATCACTGCTTAGGTGGGAAAGGTATTAGAAAATCATTTTATAATTTCCAGGTTTTTTACAGACTCTTTCAGATATCTAGCATACACAGAGAGCTCCCTATGGGCTACCAATACCATCACACAAACCTCTTACAAAAGGCATATCAAAATTTTAATACTACCAAGACTGCATAGGAAATAAAGTCAGTAGGTTTTGAGATTATAAATATAGTATAAAGCAGGAAGGTAATGATACTCTTTCCCTTATAGTTCTGAAAAAATCATAATAGAACACATATCCAAAGAACAAAATAGTATCCATCATATTTAACTGAAGAGCTATTTCCAGGCAATATTTACCCTACAGGGAATAGAAGTAGAAAAGAATAAGCCAGTAAGCTTTAAGAAGTCTTGTAAAATCCCTCCAAAGTCTTTGTAGCAAACAGGGTTGGATTTTTGCTTGTAATAAACTGATTTATTGTTTATTCTTCTTCACAAGTTCCTAACAACAGTGAGTACTCTGCAGCTTCTCGATTTTTATCTCTCTTCCACATTGGTTTAGCCAACAAAGTAATTCAGTATAAATTCAAAATTCCATTGGAAAAATCTAAAGATAGTCCATCTCACCTCAAGGTAGATCAGAGACATTGAAAGCATTTAGTAAAGTCTGCAACTCTCTAGCACCTTCACCTCTTTCCACTCTCACAAAAATATTTCACGACACCTTTATGCAGCAACAAGCCTATTCTTAATAACAGCCAGTGATTTAGTAATTCCCAGCAACCAATTAAAACTTGCTGGGAAAACAATTTCCCACAGCGGCTTACCCCACTTTCAGACAAACAATGCAGCAGGATGTCTAGAAGGATAGGTTTCATAAGGCAACTAACAAGTAACATCAAGCCGTTTTATGAAATGCTCTGAAGTCCTGGGCCCCAGGCACTCAGATGGTGACCCAACACAGCAGTTATTTAGCTTGTGTGCAGTGCCAACCATTCTGCAAAATACTCAAAACTTCTTATTGATTACTTGAAAATAATTGTTACACCACATAATTAACATATACATGCAAAAAACTGAGTCAGGCTGAAAAAACTGCCCTTAAGGGAAAAGCTTCTAAGACCAATATAAACACAGGATTTAACTTACAAACACCTAATTTAAGGTGCAAAGTTGTTTACATTCTTCATATATAGGTAGGATATTAGAATTAGTTAAACAAATGCATTGGTCTGTAAGGGATGAAATGTAATGGGATAAATTTAAGAAAAAACCCAAAAAGTTCAAGCTTAGCATTAAGGAAACATCCTAAGAGTCAGAACTGCTGACCCACATCCCCAGGAGGGGGATTGGAGGCTGCAGCTCTTGACGTTTAAACAAAGATTGGACAAGAGTCCTGGCTGCTGCGCTGCCAACACAACATGCTCCGCAGAGCTCAGCTTTTCTCAACCCAGCCAGAGGGCAAGGCAACAATAAATGGGACTTGAGTATAAAGAGCACTGCACAAAGTGGTTTGTTGGGACTGTCTGCGCTGAGGACTGCACCTCCCCATGCAGACATGTTACTGTGCAGCTGCAAGTACTGGGCATCAGCTGCTCCACAGAACTCATGCACATTGCTGCATGCTGGTGAGAGCAAAGCAGTTCCAGGTAGCTACTCCACCATTCCATCTCTCTTCCCTGCATCAGAGACTGAGGGATATATACAGCTGGATGCTGTGGCGTACAGCTGCATGCAAGGACAGCGCACAGCAGTTCAGATCCCTGCTCCTCTTTTTCAGGACAAAATGTTAAGGAGCCATGTTACTTCAGCCTGGTGCAGGATGCATCCCTCTCTGAAGAGTGGGTTTTCCCTGCAGCAGGATGCACTTCAACACAGAGGAACACAGCAGAAAGGGACAACAAATGTACGTGGCAGAAGGCTGCAGTACAAGATCTAAATTGAGATAAAAATATAGGGAACTGGCAGGAGGCTTCCTGATCCACAAAGCCTGGAATGGGGTACAGGCAGAAACAACAAACATATTTTGGCACAACCTACTACCAGGAACTTGAAAACAGGTCTATGAGCCACAGAGCTGCAAAAACAAGCTATTTATGAGGATCTGGAGCAAAACAAAATAGATGCAGTTCTTGAGGAAGGAGAACATTACATGTCCTGCTGTTAGCCACAGCCACATGCTGGCCAGTTGGATTTTAAGTATCAACCCACATCACTCGAGCTGTACCTTCTGTACTAAACAGATGTACTTGTGTGCATTTCCTGTAGCTGAGTGATAGCAGTACTGTCTCATGCTATTTTCTAAAGGAAGGTCCAAGCAAACATTGCAGAAGCAATAATCTAGATGACCTAGAAGCATCTTTTTCTGTAGTCAAATGTCATTATTTAATGCAACTATATTTGTACACAGTTATGGACCTTTAGTGGAGATCTTAAAATAAAAAATAAAACTATTCAAGTGTGAGAACTTCTAAAGTACGGTAAGATAACAAATGTTATGTTTCTGATGGCACAGTTATGTCACTTTCATATTCTCCACAGCAAGTCCCATGACTGCACAACACATACAATAAAGTCACAAATCCTAAATGCAGTGTGTGGATCCTCCACACAATGACAGTATTAAATATGTAAGGGACATATTTAAACTTTGGACCAAAGTAATACCAAACTCTGCACTTCAATGCCTTCAAGTTAGAACTCTGGCTCTGGAACAAGAAACAGCAAACCCCGTAAGGCTTTAACTCCCCATGCAGCCAATGTAAAGGTCTTTACAGCGGGATTCAAAGTGCCCATCATGTTCAGGACAGCCAGTTCACACACCAAAGGGGGAATGATGACAGAAATCTCTCCTCTCACTCATCAGATTCTACTGCTGATTTGCAGTCTTATAAAGGGATACCTTCAGGAATCAGATACATGCTCGGACCATTCTTCCTCCTCACACGCGTTCTTCAGGCATCAAATTCAGCATCACATAAGGTCAGCAGCTGCCACACCTGAAAAGGCTGTCCTCAGTTTTCACCCCATCTTCCCAGCCCTCCTCTCCCATCCACACAGAGTTTGCCCCAGTGCTTTCTCCCTTTTCCTCAAACCCTTTCCATCGCACAACTCTGCTGGTGCCTACCTACGGCATTCAAGCACCGACAGTCATTCCCATCACTTCACTGTGTGCAGTCTGTGCAAGCACTTCCTATCAAAGCTGTGACATTTTGCTTCAACCATTTACTTGCAGGGTGACCACGAGTTGCTGGGTAGTGTCAGGAGAAGCTCATGCCTGAAACCACCACCCACTTTTACAAAACAAGTGAGCCTGCTGAGCCTCTGCTCCAATCACAGTCAATGCAAGTAAGGAAAAAAAGGAAACTATAAACAAAAGGCTTACGAATAATTTATGTCTGGATTACAGGAGGAAAGTTATCTCACAACTGGATGACAGTAGTCAAGAAAAGATTTTGTCTCCTTTTCTGGATACATTAAGTTGTGACACTCACCAGTGTACAACACAGGGATTCAGACAGGCTACAGAGCATGCGCTTTTGAGTTTCTCTAACTGCTCTGGCTATTCAGAATTTGAGTAAAGTAGTATGGAGACACTGAATATTCCTGGCCCTCAAGAGGGCCTCAGTGGTCACAGAAAAATAACCCTCATAAACAGCTCACCTCACATAAAAACAGTTAGTCAGTATTTAACTGAATGACAGATCCCAGAGGAAAAAAAAAGGGGGGCAAGAAAAATGTAACAATGTTAACTTCACTTGATCATCACAATGATTTAAAGTACTTTTGACATCCTTTATCAAACTTGGGACATTGGTGTTTGTGATTTTTCATAAGGAAAGCCACTCTGTTCTTTCTTAGTCAGACATCACACCAGCACTCAAACTGTCACCTTTCCCTGCAAAGAAATTGCATAAATAAATAAAGCATCCAAGCTTTGCACTTAGACCACAAAACACGAGGCTTGGAGCACAATCAAATGACAATTAGTGAAGCAGCAGACACGAAAACACTTTAAACATGATTTCATCAACTTCATCATCTGTGGCTGCAAATCCCATGGCAGGGACCAAAATTACTTCTTCCTTGAAGATGGTCTTAAATGGTGGGAAAGGGTTGAGGTTTTTTTTTTAATCGCTATGAAGGAGAAACCTGTGTCAACTAACTAATCTTTTCTCAAAGTCGTTCCCACTCAGTTAGACAAAACACATGACAAGTTCTGAGAAACAAGCAGGGAAACTGGTGTTGGTGGAATCAATGAGAATTCAAGCCAGTGCCAAAACAAAGCCAGAAATTAGCAAAACATTTATCTGATGAATTTGTGAGCAGAATTCCTAAACAACAAAACTAAGTTTATTTCTTCTCAAAAAATCTCCTGACTCAAATATACTGGGGGGGAGTTGCAAGACCAAGCTGCAACGCAAAGAACTATTTCTTTTTAAAGCACCCACTGTCAGAAAAATTTACTGTCAAAAGAAAAAACCTTTAATAGAATTGTCTAAAATATTCAGACCTTTCTGATTTCTTGTAGTTTATTAACAAAAGACTTCAACTATATGAAGCTGTTGCCTTTATGGAGGCAAAACTTTTGATATGGTTTAACAAGGGATAAACTAGATTTGGAGAGTCTCCCCACCCATGTCATAATGGATGAGCTTCCAGCAGTTCCAAGGAGGACAGCAGGTAACACAGCCCTTCACAATACACTGGCATTAAAAAAAAGTAAATAAAAGAGAAAACTTGCCTTAATAGGTTTGCTCCCTTAGAGTTTTACATTACTTCTGCTTACCTGAAGAACAAAAACCTCTCTAATCCTGTCAGACCTGGAAAGCTCAAAACCAGAAGTAAACAAAGGAGCTGAGCTTCTTCTCCTTTGAAAATTTCCATCATGCAGAAAAACCCACAATTTTGACTGATTAAATCCCTATGAGCCTATAAGAGACCACAAACAGGCAGAGGTGCCATAAAGCACCCTAAGGTGACATTCAAACATCTGAAAGATACATCTAAAGACACTTTGTTATGGCCAAAGGAATCTGGTACAGGAGTAAAGCTAGCTCAACTTGTACAGTCCTTGTGCAAAGGCTGGCATTAGTGCCATTTCTTCAGAATGAGGTGTATGTGAGGAGTTGGATCATTGTAACACAGTTACACCAAAGCAACACCTTCAAACTGGTAAGAAAGCTGACTTCTTTGATCAAATGAGCTTAATATAGATTCCCTGAAATTATTTAAAGGAGGAAAGAAAAAAAAGCATTTTGACAAAAAAAATTAGCATGGGATAGGAAATGGTTAAAAAAGGATTAATACAAGTAACCTACATGCATTTAAATGTTTTAAAAGTTCTTCCAATACAGCAATGCTTTACCACTGTCTCACTTTTTCTAGCAGTTCCTCCATGTATGAAAGCAAGTTTGTTTTGAAACACTCTTATTATCTGTACGAAAGTAAATTGCTGATGTGTGTTTAAGTCAAACATACAGATTTAAATTCCTTAACCAAGCACAACTTACCTATGTACAGGCATAACACAGAAGGTTGTTTTGTTAAACACCAGCTAAATACTCATCAAACCAATATCAGCACTCACCAGAAAAAAGTTTTATATCACAAACGTTTCTTTTAATGAATTTTTAAAAATACAACTTGAATTTCCAGTGGATGATGCTTTTGTATACACATATATGCAAGCTCCCACAAATGTATCAGCCCCAAAAATAAAACCTCACATAAAGAGACCAATGAAGGAAAAGGCCCCCTTTATCAGACTGAGCAAACTTACACCAAAAAACCCAAACCACAAATTCTGCCAAAATTCTTTCAGGTCGACTGCAAATAATCTGGAAGTCCATACTGTCTGGAGTCTGGTACAGGAGACAAATTTAATTTGACCTAGACGATTTATAGGGTTCCAAGAAAACTGTAAGACACTCACTGTTTTCTCCAATAACAAGGAAAAAGTCAGAAAGTTAAGTCAAAAAGAAGAGGGGACAACGAAAGGGAGACTACAAAGGCATCAAAGACATGGATGGCTGAGAGAGGTAAGTAGGACCTACAATCATAGTCAAGTTCTCATCTGCAATTGAGGCTTTACTTTTTTTCTGTTAAGTTTCTTCAGATGTTTTTTCCAACTTTTAACCTACTCATATTTCAAAAATGGACTATTTCAAATGTGGAAGTGAAGCACACGGAAGTGAACACAGAAAAAAAAACATGTCAATAATCTTACAAAGAGAATTAAATGGCACCTGCAAAAGCCACTAGATTTCAGTAACCTAAATTAATGCACATCCCTTTTTGCTGTTACGTATAGAGGCTTCTGAAAATCTAGAACAAGTACACAGAAGATGCCAAACAAAGGATCTAAGACAGCACTTAAGCCAGATTAATTCACGTAATGGGAGTCACGGGGTTCTTACTGATACTGAGCTGATTGGCAGGAGTGTAAGCTTTCTAATAACATATCCCACCTTCCGCATTTATAGCGGAAGAAAAATGAAAACATCATGCATCAGATCCACATGTATTCAGTTTTAAGCAACAGAGGAAAGACTACTAAATACACTGAGTACTGAAAAAAGTCATTTTTAACCTCTTCTTTCATGGAGCTCAAGGCAGAGTCTCACTTTCTACAGTATTGTACCACAGATATTCTGTCTCTGTATGGGTGTATACAATCAAATAATGCAAATAAGATCTCCATCAAAACTGCAGAAACACACATGAATGTAATCTGCCAGTCACTAGTAAAATCTCATTCAGTTACCATTGTAAGTAAACTCTTTGTACACTAGCTGTATAAGTATTTGGTTCAAAAATATGCTTATGACTAACTTCAACAAACTTAGGCATCTGAAAAATACCTGAATAATGAAAAACCTTCACAATTTTCATAAAATATCACTGGAAATTATAGTGCAATACATTAAAAAGTACAAAACTACAAGAATCAAAATGAAACCACCTGAATTTATGGATATTAGTTGCAAATGGCACACAAAATCATTTTGCACCATTTCTATTGACACAAAAATATGGAATTATTTCATCCCACAGGTTTTCTCATCTTTTTGGTTTTTGGCCCAAAAAAGTGAAAAAGCACTAACCAAAGAAAGTGAAGAAAATTAGTATCTGTAATACAGGCATATTTTGAAAAAGTAATTTCCATAAAAGAATCAGTACCATAAAGCAGAAGTGAATTTTACTTCCTAATTATGCCAACAGGCACTATAATATTGTTGTGCATAACCATGTACCTTATATTAAGATCAACTTTTTGGTTCCTCCCTCAGTCTTAGCACACTCCGTTGCAGAGCTGCAAGTTCAAATTTGTCAAGCAAAATGCTTCACTTACTTCTTAAGATTGCTCATTTCATGCTACAATGGAAATGATTATGTTGTTAACATAAGGAAGACTGCAACTTCATTATCAGGTTTAAGTATCTCCCTTCAGTTACTTAAATGACAGGCAACTTGCTTTTTCTAAAAGAACACAACTGCTCTTGAATTAGGCCCAAGATGAAGAGTTACTAGAACGCCCCCAAACAAGGTTAACAATGTCAAAGTGTAGCAGCAACACTGACAACCAGTACCCCTTCCCTTTTCAGAGCACCAGTCAGCAGTTCTTGGGGAAAAACCCCCCCCAAAAAAAACCTAACATAAAAAGCTATTATCTGTGCTTGAAACGAATATTTTTTTCTCCCTCCTATCAAACAACATCTAACAAGTTTACATTGCACTGCAAAGTAATCACCCCTTACCATTATTTCAGTCACTATTTTCCTGCTGTGAAGAGTCTATTTGTATGAAAGCAGGAAGAGGAGTACCAGTTTATTACTCCTATGCAAGTATTAATAAAAGTGGGAGAGGTATTACTCCTACCTCTCTGCTGAGGCTCCTCCTCACCAGATAATTGCTGAGCCTAACATTTTCCTGTGTGTCTATAGCATGCTCACATACTGAGTATTTCAGCTCCACAAGGTCTTTGGTTGGTTTGTTTTTTTCATTAAAGCCAAAACCTGGGTAGGACATGGACACTATTTCCTATGATAAGTCCTCTACAGCCACTTGGATATCAAAGCCTGCAAATTAATACTGAGAGAGTATTAAATAAATACAAGCAGTTAAAAGCAGAACAAATAAAGAGAATTAAGCAACACAAGGAAGCCCACTAGGGACATTTGTTTCCTCCCTTGACAGGATACACATTTCGCCTATACACTTTCATATCCAGCGGTTCAAGATGTCAGGTTTTCTGCATGTCAGCAGAAAGAAAATACTACCATTTTATTCTGCTTACTTGATACGTAGGGGAAAATTTAAATATTTGCACACTAAAAGTAATCATTTTCTCAGTATCACCATGGTCTACAGAGGAAGCATTATTTAAAAACTGTCTGGTCTGTTAAACCAATACTTACATATTTTAAGTGTATTAATGAAAGCTCATCATTTAGTTACGGTTTTCAAGCACTTGTGACAGCCATGTTATTGTAACTTTTGTCTAACACTAGCAGTAAATCCATCATTTATCTACATATTTGAAGAACTCCAGTCATTCAATATTACATGATTAACTATACAGCACAATTAAAAGACAGCATCAAGGCAGAACTTCTCCTATGCAGTTTTCCTCTCACTATTCTGTCATCAATCCAACAGCATATTCCAAAACAAGAACAAGAAAATTTACAACACAGCTTGGAAAACACTTCGTAACACAGTAACACAGAATTAACTACTTCCAATCAATGATCCTGGTCAGTTGTTTCACTCTGCAGTGCCTGGTGTGTGGGGTACCACCCCTCCCTCTGGAGGATCTCGGGCGTCCCAGCCTCTACTCACTGCACTGCGCTAACCCTGGGAAGCTGTTGGACTTGCTGCGCACCAAACCACTTGCGCAGGCATGAAACTGCTCTCTAGGACATGGGCAAGGGCCTGAGCCTTTCACCAGCAAAGGCTATCAACAGTCAGGAGCTTTAAGCAGGTAAGACAGACTCTCAGAAAACATTCAAGCAAGACTTTCTAGAGCAAGGTGGGAAAAAAAGGAAAGAAAGGGGGCTGGGGGAAGCCCTGAACAGTAGATTAGCAAAACAATACATAATTCCCTCAAGACTGTATGACAGGCATATTCAGTATAGCAACCAGTCAGGCATGTGTATAAACCTGTTTTTTAACATCTTCTAGAGCACTAATTAAAACACAGAGAGGCATTAACAACACAATATGTTATGTTCACCATTCAATTCAATAATCAAGAAACACAGCTCTTTAATCTAATGCTGTAACAGGTGCACTTTGAAGAAGAAAAGCACTCCAAAGTTTTCAAACAAAGTTTAACAAGCTAAGGCAAGCATCCCAGTATTTAATCCAGGAGAAAGTTATAACAAATAGCATCAGCAGTCACGAGCTTATCCTCCCACCTTCTCGTGCTCTTCCAAAGAGGGCGACTAAGCAAGTGCCAGGGGAGCCTCCACAGTCATGCTCACAGCTCAGGGTCTCTTCCATTCCTTTAAATCTGAGTAAAGCCTGCATTATAGATCTACAAATGCAGAAGCTTTCATTAGGTCCAAGATCACACATCCCAGACTTCTCTAATCCGCAGATTCGTGGTCTCCAACACACTGAAATAAGATACTAAATGTTGGAAAAGTTCAGATGTCATCTAGAAAAGGGTAACTTGGAAGCAAATATATATGGAAGAGTGAACAGCCCAGGGAAACAGGGAGGTGCTGGTAATTACATTGGCATCTTTCCACAGAAGGCAACACCCAGATTGTCACATTATACTTCTGAAACTTATTTGCCAGATACCTTCTTGTAGACAAAATGAGTTGAAGTATCAATAAAAATGGTATCTATAGACACACTTTTTAGGGGTTCTGAACATCAAATGTGCAGCTGCAGCTAGAAGATAGTATAAAGAAAAGTAATTTTAAAGTGACAGGTGTAATTGATCATTTAACATGAATAAATATAAAAGAAATCAATTCTCACTGTTTATTAGGAGCATTAGATTAAAATAAGCTATGTGATAAAATGCAAAATTTCATATAGTTATCTCACTTTTCAGAGGTGCCATCAAGCCCTACAGATCTCCAGCATCTCCCACTCCCACCTGACCCAGCCTCCGCCAGTACAAAACCTGCCAGGGCCTTGACATAACATTTTGTACATTAGCTCTTCAAGATGCAAATAGCATCTGTTGGCTTCCATTACATAAATACCCCCGATAAGAGCTATTATTAACTTGCTAGTTTCCATTTTAAGTAAAGTATGTAAAAATTGTATTTATGTCTCCAATTGCACAAAGCCTTAAGCGTCATAGGCACTTCAAATCTTCAGAAAAGAGAAACACCACACAATTTCAGAGTTTCCCCTCTCCATAGAATCAAAAGCCACTGAGCCCCCTTAGCTATAGCTCCCACAAAAACTGTAGGAGTGGAGAGATTAAGCAACACATGCAAATAGCAAGTTTTAGCTCAGTCCATCTCTTTCCATAATGAAAGAAGTCACCAACCAAAACATAACACTACCGCTGATCTAGACAAAACAGTACATATTTGGTTATAAAATGCATTGAGAGAATGATACCTATACTTAACAGAATATTAACTTTTACATTTCAGTTGAATACAACATTCTTTGCTATCCAATTGCCCTGTATTTTCTGAAGGGTGGGCATAATGCTGCACCATCAAACCCATTGAAGTAACAGCCCCCTAAACCACATACCAACTTCTAAAGGGGACTTCTAGGGACTAAAGAAGAAAGACAAACCAGAAAAACAGATGTTTACATGACATTTCCATCCACGGATGATAAAAGAAGCACTACAGAAAGGGGTGCACATTCCTTCTCCAGAAACATCCCATGTCTGGCCAAGCTAACCTAAAATATCCAGACACCATGCCCAGCTCCTCACCCACTGGGGTACAATGGTCAGCAACTAATTTCAAATATTGAAGTAAACTACCTAAATAGACCACAGGAAACACCACAGAAGTGTTTCAAACTCCAGACAGCTTGTACAGGGTTTAATTTCACTTCTCCTCATCAGGTCTAACATATCCAGCCATTTTCACCATGACCTTGGACACCTCCCATTGCACTAGCCAAGAGTTGAGGTCGCCAGTCAAGACATCCCCCAGGCCAGCTAAGGCAAGCTCTTGGGGAAAATGCTCTACAGCATTCGGTAACTACTACAGTGACCATGCACATGTGTCTCTGCCCATGCAAACATACATAACACCCTGCAGGTAAAAATAATACTCAATTGTAGCTAAGAAGCCTTTGTATAAATTCTTCCCCATGAGCGAATTACCCAGGTGTATGAAAACTATGTGTATTTTAAAAATCAAAACCAAAAGCCCACAACAATCCCAGGTATCCCAATAAATCCCAAACAAAAACTTCCTGATTTTCTGCTGCTGAGAGGAAGATCCCAGAACTGCAGAGAAGAAAATAGCTGCATTAGTCTAACAATACACTGAGATCTATCTATCCCAGGCTCTTACATTCACAGTGGATTTTCGTGGTTTTAATGAGATCCCAAATGAACATGCATCCTTGCCAATAAATGCCGCTGCATATGTTTCTACATCAGTTCTCTAGCAAACCTTCGCAGGTATCTGCTACATGTATGTAAGGCAAATAAAACAAACAAAAAAAAGACCTACAGTCAGACACAACTCAGAGTTTTTTCCGCTGGGGGAGGGAGGCCTATTCTGTAAAAGGAACCTAGAAAGAGGAAACATCAAACGAAGGACAGGTAATAGAAACAGTTCTGGTATTTTGATTACTTTTACTGCATCTAAAGTCCAAGTTTTGTAAAGAAAGCTTTCTTCTCCTCCTCTCTGCCATAAAAACAGGGCATGTCATGTCTAGTCTGAAAAGAGGTCAGAAGTTCAGGTAAAAAAAAACCAACCCAACACAAACCTTAGATCCTAAAAGTACTAACTTGCTTTTACTTTGAAAAGGTCCATTCTTAACTTAAGTGACTTCAAATTGCATTTTCTCCCTTCAGCAAGTGCAGGTAAAGGCTTTTCTGATACCTTAAGAAACTCTGTGGCAAGCCTGAAAGTTATGCAAACATGCCTTCATCCAGGTTGCCCTTTCCGGCCCAAGCCCATCTGGCTCTCGCATTTTCGAGGTAACTCTCTAACCATCACTAAGATGCAGTCTCACTGTGTACAGACGAGCAGGTGTGCTTGAGATGCTCTACAGAACAGCCCACAACAAGCACCAACCTGATGTAAAAAGTTGGCTGCTGATTAAACATCTTGCAAGCACCAGGACAAAACACATTTCTCTTACTCTTTTGGTTTTAGTGCTAAGGCTCTTTTACATTAACAGAGAGGCACAACAGCTTTCAAGTATATCTAGTGTATAGTAATTGAAGATTTTCTAATCACAACTGGATGTTGTCTTCAGCATCCCTTTTCTCCTGAACATGAAAAAAAACCATAGAGCTTTGAAGTGCAGCACAAATTTAGTGAAATTTAAATAAAAATACATAGCCACTCATTAAAACAATTGCAAACAATAGCTGAACTCCTCAAATACCTACAAATGCTTTTTACAAAATAACATTAGTTAAAAGATGGAAGAAAGTGGCGTTTATTTGCCTGTTAAGATGTATTTTAGGGTGCCCTGTACCAAATCCTCCCATTAATCATCCTATTACTGTCCGCAAGTGTTACTTTTGCTACATCCCCGGCCACTAACCATACCGGTCATGGTACATCCGTAGAACGAATCCATGCCTTTGCAGAAAGATGAACAGCATTAAAGTACACACCATCCGAGGGAGGAAGGTTTCATTTGGAGAACTGAAGTCGGGACCTTCCCGCTCCTCTCCCTTACAGGCACAAGGGGCCCCGGGGCGCCATCCGCCCCCGCCGCTCGGGAAAAAACTTACCTTGGCGGCGCGGCCGGGCAGGCGGGAGGGCTGCGCTAGCGCTTCATTGTCAAACTCAGTTCTAGCAAGTTCCTCGACATACCGGCGGAGCGGTGCTCGGCGGCGGACAAGCGCCCGGCCGGCTGTCTGCCTGTCTGTCTGTCTGCCCGCCCGCCAGCCACGCCCAGCCGCGCTCCGCAGGGCCCCACCGGCTCGGGCACCGCCGGGTCGCCGCCTCTCCGGGCTGCGGCGAACAAAAGGGCGCTTGGCCGGGGGCCGCCCAGCCCCTGC
>VZRL01000791.1:260768-284224 GCA_013397895.1 Origma solitaria
CCCGGGCCCGTGGCCGGCGGCGGCTCCCGCCCTGCGTGCCGGCTGCTCGGCGCGCCCGCAGCCCGGCCCGCTCCTCCTCCGGCGGCAGCGGCCGCACAAGAGCCCTATTGTATTATTGACACTGCTGGGCTCCAGGCCCCGCCTCTTCCCCTTCCCTCCCTGCCCGCGCCGGGCCTTCCTGCCAGCTGCGCCGGCAGAGCCGGCCCCCGCCCGGAGAGCGAGCGGGAAGCGGCCGTCGGCGAAGGAAGAAGGGCCGAGTGTCGGTAAAGGTGTGGAGCGCATGTCCTGTGATCAGCGGCTGAGGGAGCTGGGCTTGTTCAGCCTGGAGAAAAGGAGGCTCGGGGTGACCTTATCGCTCTCTATAACCAGCTGAAAGGAGGTTGCAGCCAGGTGGGGGTCGGTCTCTTCTCCCAGGCAGCCAGCGACAGGACAAGAGGGCATAGTGTAAAACTACGACAGGGGAGGTTTAGGTCGGACATGAGGAAGAATTTTTTCAGAAAGGGCGATTAGCTATTGTAATGGGCTGCCCAGGGAGGTGGTGGAGTCACCGTCCTTGCAGGTGTTTAAGGAAAGGCTGGATGTGACACTCTGTGCCACGGTCTGTTGACATGGTGATGTTTGCTCATAGGTTGGACTCGATGCTCCCAGGAGTCTTTCCAACCTAATTGATTCTGTGATTCTGTGAAGGGGCTGGAGGGGAAGGCCACAGTCTCAGCCCTTCCAGTGGGTGTCAGGGTTTAGGGGAGAGGACCATACCTGAAACCAGTCGAGAGACAGGAGCTGACTCCTGCTGCTCCCAGGTTTTACTTCTCCCTTTGAGGTGCCAGTTCAGAGCCAAGGGGCAATGCCTGGTCTGCATGCCTGAAGCCACTGGCTATCCAACTCAACTTGGACTGGGCAGCTGGTGGCAGGGACAGAGGTGGCCAGGCACCTCACCACATCCTTCATGCCTTCCAGGAGCTTCCAAGGGCATAGCACACCCATCTCAGCCCAGTCCAGCATTAAATTGAGAACATATTTCCTAACTGGCACAATTTGTAAAATAATGAGCATGAAGTTTACCTTAGGGCAGCTTTTAGCCAGCTATCAGTGTTAATCATTCAGCCCATGACATTGAAACAACATTAGACACAAAGCACAGTAGGAAGCATCAGAATAAAGGAAACAACGGCAAAAATTCAGCAAACCTCCTCCATTGTTACGCCCCACACCCACAGTCATTTCCCTTACTGCTATTACCAAGTATCACCTGTGTCAAACACTCTGGAAACCCTTTTTGCCTTCCTTACCAGCAGGACTGCTGCAAAGAGTCTTAGCTGGAGATCATCCTTCAGCTGCTGCTACCCTGTTTCTCCATGCACACAGTAACTGAGGCGTTAGCAGAGAAAGAAATGGAATCTGGGGACTCAAATCTGGGGTACAGGCCTTCTCTTGAGGCCAGGCACAGAGAAGAAATGGCAAGATTATAATAAGGAGTACAAAGGAAAAAGAATGAAGAGATGAGCAGTAAGAGTGGAAAGGATAGTTTGGCGTGCCTGAGCTGCATTTCTGCCGTGTTTCCTGACAGCAGCCGAAAGATGAGGAGAAACAGATCATAAGAAAGGAGGCACTGTTGCAGCCAAATGTTCCACCTAGCTCAACCTAGCCTCCCAGCTGCTCTACCAAGTCACAGGCCGCTCACACTGATCTCCTGGCCCAAGCGGGCATCCACAGTAAGATACTTCCCCTGAGTACTCTACAAGCCTCCAACTACTTAATCACATTTCCCAAGCAGGATGTGGATCGTCTGTTTACTAACCCTCAATAGATCCCTTCTCCAAGTACCTGTCCAAGTCAGCTCTCACTGAGTTTGTGTAGGCTTCTGACTGTAAATCACTGCTGGCAAGGACTTCCATGCATCTACCTGCTCCAAAAAGAAAATAAAATAGTCCTTTCTCTTTTGAATAGCTGGTTAAAATTCCTGAGTGTGGTGCCTCCTATGAGGCATAGCTTTCTACAAATGCAGCAAGACCACAGCTAAACAGCAATGTTGACACGTATGACTTCCGTCACACACCAGCAATCACCTAATTTGCCTTCTGTTCATTTACCTGCCAGAAAAGCACTCTGAGCAGCTTCAGAAAACCACAATATCGAGTAAAACACCAAGAATGCTCCCCATACTACTGCCACTTGTGGAACCCTCTATATCAAACCAGGTGGGCCAGGCAATATTGAATTTTGGACAAGATTTGCAGTCCAAAATGAAGATAATTCAGTGATAAAACCAAGTTCATGTACTAAATACCTGTTGTCTAGTCCTAAAATAAATATAGTCTGAGTTAAACTAAACAAAAACCATTTTCAAGTACCAATATCTTCATTAGGATTTCAAAACAATTTCTATTTTTTGTGTCTGTTAAACCTGATTAGTAGAGTGTATATTTATATGTATATGTATGTATGTATGTATGTATGTATACATATATATAGTGTTTAAAGTATCCATCATTCTGTAGGACAATAAAGAAAATATATTCCCATCAGTGAAGGAAACATCCCTATGAGAAGCTCCCTGCCAGATTACTTTATATATTAATGACCTTATCAGGAGCAGATGCAGCCCAGCCCAGGAAAGGTGTTTAGAAGCTATTTTCACTTTCCATGTCTCGAATCACACACACCTCCCTACATTGGCTGTCACATGTCAGGATAAGATGACATCCAAGCCTCTAATTCTATAGTAAATACACATCTGTACATGGTGGGCTCATAGCCAAAAGATAAATGACATAGGAAAACCTGTGTCAGAAAGTCTGTGGGGCTACAAATTTCAATAAATGATTTATGTTCATTGTGTATTTCTATAGGAACACCAAGAAAGATGAATAAATAGGAAGCAGATTGTACACTTTCGTTCTTTTTAAAGACATCTGCAACACCGTTTCCACATTTGCTCTGCAAAGGATGAACTACAGGTTCTCTGATGCACCTAGAGAATATAAGGAACTTACAAAGCCAGGTGTTAACATGTTGGTAAAATGTAGCACAAACAGGAAGTCTTCCCAAGGGCAGAATGATCTGGAAACTAGAAAAGGTATGATCAGGGTAAAATAATGTATACATATACACCATACTCAAGTTAGACCAAGACCTTATTCAAAGACCTGTACAAAAACTGCATGTGGCATGTTAGGATATTAAGAAAGTTACACTGAAGTAGCATTTAACCTTTGAGAAGATGGTCACACAGAGTTTAACATGGATCTGAGCCACAAAAGAAGTACCTCTAACTGAAATACCTAGAAGTACTCCAGTGAGTTTCAACAACAACAACAATTTTTTTCTACTGCATCTGTTATCGCTGATCAGATGCCAGAGAAGCAAAAGATGACAAGTATGACACAGAGGAGTAGCTGGGGGAAATAAGCATTGGAAAGGTCTGGTAGGTTAATTCAAACCACTTACCTCCAAATCTTTGTGGCATTCCCAGCCTGCACATAGAAGCCTCCACGGCCAGTGATTCTAGTTGACTCTGATAAAAGAAGTACACAGATACCAAAGCCTGCTATACCACTTTTCTTTGAAATGCGTAGATGCTGCATTAAACTCCCTTCATCAGCAGAGCAGATAGCATTGATGAAACCTTCATACAACATCCTTGAAACCAGAGCATGCATTGGCAGTTACCAGCAAGAGACAGAAAAGCTTAACTCCTTTATTTTCCTTTCACAGTGAGCAAAATTATTGAACTGTTACCATAAAGCACAAACATGCACCTGCAAACGAGAGCGTTAATTACGACCGTGGAGAAACTTTCATTCTTCTGTGGAAAAATATGCAAAGCAGAATCTCAAAAAAGGATGGCTAGCCATCTTTAAACCCTTGTGACTAAAAATGTTTCTGATATTCACTAGTAGAAATAGAAGCAAAGAGCACTCAGAGCTTCAAAAGATAGTCTTTAAACACTGAATCCAATCCTTTAGCACTTGTTGGGGCAGCTATCAAAAGATGCCCTCAGGTCATAGTACAGCCCTTCCATTTTATCTCCAGGACCTATAAAAAAAGGCCCCTGAAGTGGTTTTTTTTTTATGGGGGGACTTCAGAAATGGGGGGGAAGGTCTGCCTCATAAAAAGATCAGCACATTCAAACAAAAAAGAAAAAAGAAGAAAAAAAAAAAAGAAAAAAAAACCTACTTCCACAATCATGAACCATTTACTCTCTTAAGAGCAAAATGTGCCAGCTTCACTTCCCAAGATCTGACAAGTTCAAAGTTTTGTGCTTAGGGAGATCTTTGATTTATCTTTTTCCTTCTAAGACAGTAGCACAGAATGGAGAGGGCTGCCAGTAGCTTTCCAAACCGATTAGTATTATCCCTCTGTGCCTTAAATGCATGGAAGTAAGTACCTAACAAAAAGAGAATCAAAGAATATATCTTATGCTTTTGTTAGTGAGGCAATAAAGTTGCCTAAAAGACCTGGAAAGTTAACTGCCTTTCTGGTGATACACATGCAGTTTGGGGGAAATCTCATCACAGCAAACAGCATCCATGTAAATAGGGGAGAGTAGGGCTGCTGCTCCCCTCAGTGCTCAGAAATCACAACTCTGTGGTCACTCCACCTTTCCCTATCCCCCAAAAGGTTTAATTTTTTTTATTTTTATTTTTGAGACACATGAGTTTAATGGCTTCAACAGGGAAAAAAAAAAAAAAAGACAAACCAAAATAAACGGAAGCTTTTCAAGTTTTCTTCCCTATGACAAAAGGTTCCTAAAAACAAAAGTGCGGATTCTTGCATGACTCTGTGAACAGTGACTTCACTACCACAATACTTGTGATAAAATGAAGTTGGAAAAGCGGAGAGATACATACCATTGTCTTCTACACACAGAGTCCTTTGAGCTCCCAGTACTGCAGAGGTGCTTTGCCTTAAATTTAGCCTCATCATTTGGGTAGAACCTATAATAGCACATTGCTTTCAGCCTTTGCAGTTTAGGAGCATCAGACAAACACTCATATAAACACTGTTCAAGAGCCTTTTAACATCACTGTAATTTCCTATCTATCAACTTTACCTGTTGTTTGAAGGACAAACTTTCTACAGCTGTTTTAGCAAGAGGATATGAGTGAAATTCACATGTATTTGAAAGATCCCCTACACTCTTGCAGCACTGTCAATTTTAATGCCTTGAGCAATTGGAAAGAGGACTAGTACTTGACAGATGCTGGTCACATTGCTTAACATACATTCTGGGAAATTACTCAGATGCTCTGGCCATGAAATTGTACATAGCTGAGAATTATCACTAGATGCACTGAAAAAAAAAAGGAAAAGGAATGAGCAGTTGCACATTTTTCTTTATATACTCAGAAAACTTCAGAGCTTTTTTAAAAGCTTCTCTCACTTCCCCCTCCGTTTCTTCTCTGTTACTCAGAAGCAGTGGTGACTACATGTGCACCAGGAAGACTCTGTGACCACAAACATTACCAGTAACAGTCTTATGGCAGCCAGGCATTCTGAAGAGATGAAAGCAGTAAAGAGCATTTTTCTATCAAACTGGACACCAAGATATTAATGTCTGGACTATTAACACTCCATGACTCCCAGGAACTCAGTTAATCCTCCTGTACCTCCTGCTTCTACCAGGTCTGATGTTTGCAAAGTTTTGTCATATGTAGATGGTTGTGTTGAGAGACAGAGCTCAGACTAGACAGCTTGAAGAAAAACCTCCAGGTTGGCAATACAGCAAATGATTATTTTTCAGAAATTGTTGTCCTCAGCAAATTACTACAGCTCATACTGCAAGCTCTGCAGTCAATGCCCAGGGAACGGGGTGGACTCCCAGAGCTAGCTGCCTTCCAACACACACTGCAGCAAAATGCAGTAGTACAGCACTCAACTTCAGGAAGTGCTACAGCTCACAGCTTCAGGAAGTGCTACAGCCAGTTGCACCATCCCACTCAAATCCATGAATGCTAGAGACAATACTTACAATCAGCACTTATTCATAGCTTTTGAAACTGTTGGACTAGAATTTACATGTTTTAGATCAGATTTAAACATGCTGTGGAAGAGCTGTTCCTGCAAACCTCTAAAGACCTATGTCACCCTTGTGGATTCAGAAGACTTACTCATTAATTCAAAAAGAAAGGAAATGGCACAAAAGTCCCAATGAGTCAACAAGGAACTTGATAGCAAAAGACATAGAGTTTAGGAACTAGTCAGGCAGGCAACTGGACTGCTCCTAGGTCTTAAAAGATTCATTTCACTACATCCTGCATTAAATTTTTAGGGAAACAGCCCATGAAATCAACATCCTCTAGAAGATATTATTATCAACACTACTTCAAATTTGTGCAGAAAGCTGAATTCTGTATTAATAAAGCCTAAATACTTAAAAGCCATAATTATAAAAGAAAATATTCAGCTACAGAGTTTTTACTCATGTATAAGTCAGTAAAACTTTTTTTCCCCTTATTAGTCAGAATTACTTAAACATATACTTTGTAATAAAAGGATAAGGCTGCTTTATGAAACTGAAAAAAGTATCTGTCCAAGTTATGTAAGTACAGCCTGGTATGTGGATTAAAGTCATGCAAAAAAAGCATGTATATTAGATATGACAAAAGAAAGTGGGTGATCTTCTAGGAACTGTGACACATACTTCTTCATGTTAGTATTTGAGGATGTGATTGGTAAAAATGGTGAAAATACTTAAGGGCAGCTTTGCTATGACTTAGACACTACATAAAGAAAGATTATTAGGCAACTTGGATCCAAATGGGGTAACAAGATGGTTTTTAAACTGTAAAATTATTGTACAATAACAGCTAAGGGTAAACCAAAAGCTTTGATACTTTGAAGCTTCACAATTTTACTCAATATATTCAAATGATAATTATATTGATAAAGTACTTTATATTCCTTCCAAACTTTTATGCTTAGTGAGAGTTACCCTAGACCATCTCCACTTGGAAGAGTCGCATTTCTGGCCAGTTTAAAGCCACGTTTGGAAATTTATTAAATGTTTGCCTATTTTCAGGAAGTTTTTACCAGGTTTTGTATATTAAATGGATCTGCTTTCTAAACAAACAATTTTACTACTATAACCACCACAATCTCTGACTGAGGCAAAATCCCTGCTGTCAAAAAACCGCCTTTTTCAGAGGATGAATTACTAGAGAGTTAATGCTTATTTTTGATTAGCTGTATCTATTTCAAGATATATGCCTGTTTAAACATGGAAATCAGTTTCTATACCTAAAACAATGTAATTATGTTTTTCAATATACTATAATTTTAAAAAGTCTTCAGAATCCAGTTTAAATATTTCAAATTTTTATTATGAATCACATTCACAGTGTAATACAAATTACATTAAAAGCTACACAACAAATGTACAAAGAATACATGAAACATGTACCATTCTGTAATGCAAAAGATTCCTGACTCTTAAGCTAGAAGTGTTCTTAACACCTGTTAGCAAGGAATGGAAATTGAAAGATAAATAATTGGATTGAGAAACTCCTTCATTATTTAGGGAATTTTTATTAAAAATTCTTGATATCAGTAAACAGACTATCCATATTTAAAAAAAAAAAAGAACCAACACTGCTCTTTCCCAGCATGTAGAAAAGTTATTCTACTGTTTCAAGCCTAGATTAATTTTCAATTGGTCATCCCATCCTCCAGCAAAAGTAGTCACAAAAGTCCATTTAGCACTTTGTTTCCAGAGCAGATTGATGATAAAAAAATAAGCTATAAACATACACATAATCACATGTCAGCATAAAACTTGAAAATATTACATGAAAAAGTTTAGAGACCAAGGTAGTCCAATATATGCACTGCTGATAGAAATCACACAATGACAGCTCTGAAGTACATTACACAATTTCAATGTACTGTCCATACCAAAGAAATACATTTACTCTACATGTCTAGATTAATTCCTGTAAATGTTGACTGATGAGTTGTGCTAGTACTTTGGAGAGCAAGATAAAATTTTTAGCTCTTTTCACAGCCTCACCTCACACATATTTAAAAAAAAAAAAAAATCCTGGTTGGCTAAGTGCAAATAAGTGGTAATTTCTGCTACCAGTTGGATTCTGGTGGTGGCTTGATTTTCTTTCACTTTGTCAAATAAAAACATTTCAGAGAAGTGGCAATTTTCTTACCTCCAGTACACCAATGGTTTAGTTTGTTGAGGAGATATTCTTCCTTATTTAATCTATGCATAACTGTAACAAGAGGTCCTAAGGACATATTCTCTAGTTTAAACTAATGGCAAGCATTTGCCCAGTAGTGACAAAATGACAGTTCAGAACCTCTCTTGGGCATTACAGAATCATGAATTTCAGAACAGATTCTTTCATGTGCTGATTCCAAAAAAATGGAGATGTGTTTTTAGCCACCCACTTTGGAGCTCCAGAGCTGTGAAATTGATGAGTCAAGACTCATTTTCAGTTAAGATTTGCAAGATCTTCCCTTTTGACAGATGACCATAACGAGGAAATTGCTTTAGCACCTCAACACAATCCATTCAATGAATTGTAAAGGATATGCAAACTGGCAAGCCACTGTTTTAATAATGAAATTTGGTTTTGTGTGTCTGCATGCACAATTGGTTCAAGTATTACAGAGGGCTTATAAACCTGGACATAAGCTTTAAGTTCATGTAGAAAAATCAGTAAGGGATGTAATATGCAAAACTAAATCAATCATGTATTTAATACCTATATAGATTTGCATTCTAATATGCACTGTTTAGCAATAAGCATTATTACTGAACATTATTCAAATGCATCTCACAAAATGCTGGTAGCACTTCTTCAGTCTGTTTTTAGACTTAATTAATACAAAATAAACCCTACGGCAGTGTGTAGCACTTGACAGCACTTTCTGTACTACTTCAGAATGTAAAAGCCTTCTCCTGGGGTCTAGCAAGAAAGAAGGGGTTTTTAATGCCATCAGAGTCCTTCTCTGACTACTGGCTGCTATATGTCCCTTCTAGCAAACAACAACGTGCCAGAGGTTTATTGCTCCAAGTGCAAAGAAACCTCATGTAAATCCCATGTGTGACTTGGGAATGCCAGAGGCAGCTGTACTGCCAAAGAACCTGAGCAGACCTTAGAGTAGCTTCAGCAGAGCACTCATGCTCCGGATTCACCTCCGAACAGAAAAGTCTGGCAAGAGCTCACTTACCAGAATGCTGTTGTGACAACTCTCACCATAAATGCTGCTGCAAACAACTTCATTCAAAAAACATGCTGAAGCAGAGTAAGCCAAAGTCACAAACTGCTTTTGAAAGCATGCTACAAGGACAATTCATTTCAGAGTAAGCTTTCAGAAAAAGTCATCTACAGCTTCCTTCCTGGATCCCCAGTGAAGATAAATTTGCATATGGGAAAATTTTGAAGGGCAAGTTTCACATAAATACACTTTCTAAACAGTGTGTCTGAGTTAAAGATAACAATTACTACTGCATCAAATTTGGATCAGCATTGCACTTTTAAAATGTGTATAACCATTAGATGTTGTCAAGAAACATTCAAGTGTCGATAGATATTTAGAAATCACTCTAAAAAAGTTAGTAGAAAAGCTCAATTGTTTTTGGAGTTAAACTTAAGTTTCAAACACAATGCACATGGGGAGCTATGCCCTGTACTCCAGTTCAAATAATATGGTATTAAAACCACCAGTGCCTTTATAAAAGGGATATATGAGAAATACAAAACTAAATGACAAAACTACTGCGATATTCAAGCCAAGTGACATCCAAGTGCTGAGACAAAGCGTACGTAAGCACCTTCGTGCTAAACTTCACATTCCCATCTGCATGTCAGCAAAATTGTAGAAATTGTCTACATCTTGAGATGCTGATGCTTTGCTTTCCGATACAAAAACCTGTTTTGTTAAACAACAAAATAGTTATGCATGAGTAAAAGCAGTCTTTGCTCATTTGGAATCAGTAATGCTTATTTTTAGTTTTGCATTTCACGAGAGACACAACTCTGTTGGTTCCCACTGCATGACAGAACAGTCCTAGAATTCTCTCAGCCCTGATGCACCCACCATTTGTTATCATCACCCCTTCCTAGCACACATGCTAGCTGCATTAACCCTTGCCTTCCACTGATCAGGAGTTTGGGGCTTCACTATTCAGGGGTCACAGTTTCAGTTAATGTCTATTTAGATGTGTTTTGATTGGTAAAGTCAACCTTCTCCATGAGAGCAGGGGAAAAATAAATACACAAAATCCTTAAACTACTACTTTCCTTTAAGAGAAAGGCAGAGTTTCTAAGAAAGACTTCCTTGTGCTATATTACCCTAAAAAAAAATTCATTGCTTCTCAGCAGATGACTTTTTAAAAAAAATAACTTGAACTACATCTTCATTTTTCAAAATTTATCTATGTATGTGAAAGTCCAAGCTCCAGGACAGTCACTGTTGAAAGCTTTCAGCAGATGGACAACAATTACCTTAGGCAATACCCAAACAGCTGAGAATGTAACAGAGAGCGTTGTGGCTGTTCACCAATCCCAACATGCAAGCAATAGCCTCAATCAAGAAATTAAATTACGTGACTTGTTACAAGATGACTGTTTTCCAGAAACCGGGCTGCCTAGTTCCAAGTAAGTCTTTTGAAAGGAACTGGAAGACAGCAAGGAGCTGTATGGATGCTATGTCTCAAAGACATTCTAGTCTTCTTTGAACAGCTGCCTGAAAGCAAAGGGTTTGTCACATTCCTGTTATCAGGAGTGCTCTAAATGTTTCCAGAAACTTTCTCAAACCCATTGCCATTCAGCGAAAGGGAACAGCAAGGAAAGAGGAGGTGTAGTGTAAGGAAGCCAAAATGAAACAAGCTGACAGAAGAAAAGGGAAAACTGCCTTTGAAGGAAGGCATTCTGCAGTTTCCTATAGAGCAAAAATAAACATGAAAAAGAAAAAGTAGAAATCCCATTTTATTACCTTTGTCATGGTTAAATAGACAGGACACCACAAAGCTCAGTGACTAAATCCAAGACTTGAAGTGGAACTTTTTTGTACTATATTTATAGAACTTGATTTTGCTATTATGTGAAATAACAGTTCTAAGTAGAAATCTTGTATTCTTCAGTGGATATGGGGATTCAGTACTCTCTTTCCTAGGACTATTTTCTTGTCACCAACAAGACACTTGAGTATTTAGTACAAAAAAAACCAAAACAACAAAAGGATACTCTGATTTTACTACTCATGAACGTAGAAAGATGGTGTAGTATGTCAACACTGTATCTTGACCATGAAATAGCTCAGACATTCTGTACTATTTTCTGTGAATAAAGCAATGCAGCCGCTTACCTTGGTCCCACTAAAAACTTCCTTTATAGTGCTTTGACATTGTTCCACAGCACCGTCTCCATTGAACTCCAAAGCAACCACTGGACCTAGAAAATAGTTTCATCTAAAATCAATACTATGTTTAAGCTTAGCATTGAAACAGTGGATTTCTCAACCCTTAGGGAATTGTGAAGCTTGCAAGAAGCATTTTATTTTTTTGCTTGAGCAGCTCCATAACAGCAGATAAAGAATTAAAAGCACTTAAACACATTTAAAAAAAGTACAGTGTTATCTGCAATTCCATGCTCATTTTTTTTGCAGAGATTTTGGCAGGATTCCAGTTTTACTTCTTGAAAGGCAGCAATAGCGCAAAAATGCTAAGGAGTACAAGGCATCATGGAAGTGAGTCAGACTATACTGCTCAAATAGTGAGCCATTTCACAGACATCTGGAGTGGGACTGAGTCATTCAGGCATTTTTGCCTCAGTCCCAAGATAGCAAACTGCCTGATTTTTAGACTTGTTCTCACCCACTATTTGCAGACCTGCTTTCTCTGGTTTCATTCTGAACATGGTATTTCTTCCCATATGACTGCAGTTTAGCCCATAAACTACACCATCATCTTAAAAGTGCAATGACTTGTCCTGTTCTTGAAATGACCATCACAGTCCTCTCCTGTCACCATGAAAAAACCTGTATGTTGCTACCAAGTTAGCAAATAACAGATAACAAGATGTCAGTACCTCTGCAAGAAGAGACAAAACCCAACTGCAGTCATATCTATAGAAAGGCTTTTGAAATACTCTGACGGTACACCAGTTATAAACAAGAATTTTAAACACTTATCTGCTTTATGCACATCTATACTGATTTGCTTAAATATTTATACAGAAACTCTGAACAGCTCAGTGGTTGAGCAGCATTGGTAACAAATTAGAAAGAGTCTAAAAACATGAGCTTCTTCTGACCACTCCAGGCAGATCTGCATGTGCCACTCCTGAGCTATGCAGTTGGACCGCTAGAGGGGGAGCAGAGACACAAAATACATGTGAAATAACTCATTTCTGATGCCTTCAGGAGTTTTGGCTGGTTTAGGGCCTCACTGAGGCTTCCAAAACTCATCCCAACAAGTTTTACAGCATGCCCTTGAAACACAAATTTCTCTTTCATTCCTCTTCCTTCTCCAGAACTCCCTAGTGACAGATTTCTAAACCAAGAGGAGAAAGAAAACACCAACTCACCTTTTTCCAGCAGTGGAATGAATTCTGATGCACACTGCTGGAAAACTCTGTGACCATCCTCCGCCTTCATTGAGACTTCTTTAGTCTGTACCAGATGAAAGCCTTTACTAGTGATCTGTTAACAGAGAAAGAAGTCACGTTAAAAATGTTTCTAAGGCAGAGTTCAACTTCAGTATCCAGATTACATGGTAGTAGACCCATTTTTCCCATACACATTAAAACACAGAGCAAAGGGACCCTTTTTGCTCTTTTCAGAGATCATTTGCTTTTTCTACACTTCTGTTTATTTTCATTCCATTCATCCAGATTTTCTCCTCTGCCCTAGTGCACCTAGAGGAATAAATGTGAATGTTTTCGCTTTATATTAGGGCCCAGGGTTATGTGTTTTTCCTCACAATCCTTCATGAACAGAAACCAATGGGAGTTAGTGGCATTCAGCATCTGGAGACAAGCAGTTAGCTCTCTTTAGTCTGCAATAGTTGTCAAGCGTTAGCTCAAACTCTCATCTATCCGCTGCTGGAGTTTTCAGTTTTGGGGCAATAGTTAAAAGCTTTTCCAAACACAGGTACACATCTCTCCACCTCCCCACTCCCCCACCCCTGCAATTTTTACTCCAAATCTAATATGAAAGTAAAAGCATGTGAAAAAGGAGCAAATACATCTTTACTTCCAAAACATACATTTATCTACAGAGCAGGTAGATTTCCACAGAAACTCACTAACTAGTCTTTTATCATTTTCTTAACACTAATTTCTAAATAGCTACTAAGAGAGGAGAACACACCTATTACCCACTTTTCTGTAGCTATTCCTCCATCAGAAAAAAAACCAAGCCATAAGTATCATTATCTCCCTTCACCCAAGTAACTGTCAGTAGCTCAGTTCCATAAAAGTCCAGCTGGGCAGTGGGAGGCAAAGAAACACCCTCCAGCTTTCTCTCCTTGCAGATAAAAACCCCAGGGAAAGAGCTCCACCAGATGTTTAGTCAATCATACAACACTGTGATCAGCAGCTTTTGCAGATACCACTCTCAGATGCTTTAGCCCATGGTTACTGGCTCTGCTCTGTGACATCCCTGGCACTTCAGGGTGCTGTAAGCAGCCAGCCACTCCCAGCATTTAGCCCCAGGAAAGCACAAACTCAGCCAAGCTTGGAAGCTGCTGTCTCAGGATAAAAAATAAATAAATAAATAAATAAAATTAAAAGGAAAAGAAACTACCAGTCAACAAAAAAAAGCTATTTAAGTCATTGAAGACAGCTGACCAGCCATGACAAACACTCACAGTGTCTTTCAGAAAAAAATTTCCCACACTGGATGACACAGGGGATATATTTTAACACCTTTTTTTTTTTCTTTTCACTCTCTGTTAGTAATGGAAAAACTTTCAGGACAGACTTTTGTTAGCTGAGACTTTCAGGGCAATAAGCTAACAACTTAATTGGCTACATCCCTTTCACAAGCACTGGCAATGACTTACTTGGTATTTGACTAAGTTCATCAAATCAACTACACATTTTCTTCAGAGCATCACTTTGCTGTGCCAAGATGGAAAAGTATACCAGAACTGTTAGAGGATAGATGTGCCACTCACAGGATGTCAGCTGTAAAGCAACTGACTGATCAAATGAGATTTGCTCTCATCTTGCTTTAAGGTTTTAAACAGCGCAGTTGATCAGTATGGTCACTAGACAAACCGAGTCTCTATATTCACCCTTCAGGGAGCATCAGAGGCTGTCAGAGGAAAAAATTAGGAATTGAAAAGCCTGAATGAAGACAAAGGTTGCTTACCTCATCAATTAACTTCCTGGCATTTGCAGTTGTGTAGTCACCGGCAAAAAACACAACCAAACATGATTCATCGCTGCTTTTCTGTCTCCGCCCTCGAGTTACAGGTATTATGCTCTTTGTAGCATCTGTAGAAATCCTGACGGCTTTCAACTCCTCAGAGCCGGGCAGGGGAACATAATCTTGGACTACAGCAGTTTCAGGCAAAAGGCCCCAGTTGTTTTCTCCAGACACAGGGGTAAAGTCATGGATGTTGCTCCATGTGTTATTGAAGATACTCAGCCCAGCATCTTTAAATTGTAAAGCAAGCTCAGGATAATAGTACTGGAAACATCCAAATTTCATACCTGTGGAGGACTCAATAATGGGCTGGGTGGCACAGCACAGGAACACCTCCAGCTTTCTGCAGTCCCGTGTGCGGAACTGTTGGCAGGCAACTATGCATTTACAATCTTTGCAGTCACGGAAAAACACGCTGCCTTTTATTGGTCCCAAAAAGATTTGGCAATTTACACAGTCATCAACAGTGATTGTAGCAGAATGGTCAAATATGTAGATTCTACAGTTCTCGCAATCCTGAATGACAAATTGTTGCCCTGCTACTTTTCCAGGCAGTCGACCCACTGTTTCATCTTTAAGTCCAGAAAAAGTGTAATCTTTGGGGTCAATCTGAAGGAAGAAGGGGAAAAAAAAGGTTAAAGTCTTCAAGCACAGAGAATATTATAATGCTAAATGCATCAAATAGTGACTTGCATCAAAAATTGACTTGTATTGATTGAAGTACCACTGAATTGTACAAGATAAACTGCTAGAGGAGTCTTCAATGAGTGATGAAAGATCACAAGCAACTCTTTTAGCTAAACTACTAGAATACACAGTACTGACGTACAAGAAGTGAAACTACACTTCCGAGATGCTCCACGGAAAAAAAAAAAAAAAACAACTCAGTTTGTCCTTTAATAAAGAGGGTGAGGAGAGCTAGTTTTATTTGTGGACTCTAAACTGTTTCAACAAGGATGATGGTTCTGGGTATTAGCATAGTAACTGTAATAAATTGTTCAACATACTTACAGATTCATAAAGCTGGAGATACACAGTATTTCCTTTTCAAGTAGCTTTCTTGGTCATATTTTACCACACCTCAACACATTGCAAGGAAACCTTGTTGCTGTCAAGCAGTATCTTCTCTGTTTGCAAACTACAGAGAACTCATTTATCTGTGCCTCAGCATCATCTTGTGCTAACAATGAGAAGATTTTTGTGCTAACAAAATATACACGATTGCTTTAGCTATGTCCACAAAGCAAAAACTGGCAGTGGTGGTACAGGGGGCATGTTTCCAGATCTTCTCCACACTCCAGCATCCTCCTCATTGGGGCAGGACACTTGAGAGAGCCTGTGGCTTTCCCTGGGACTCTCCTTTTTAGGGAGCAGCAACTCATGAAGCACACAGCACCCAGGACGGGTGAAATACAGGTGGAAAGCATGAATAATACAGCCTATGCTGTCCTAAAACCAAAGGAAATTGAGCTGGCTTGTTTCTAGATATGTATATCTCAAGTCAACTACAATTCCTGGAGCCAATTCTACTCTGCCCTCTTGTGAAAGCTCATTAAAATAGCACTTAGAAGTGTATAGGTACCTGAATCAGCCTAACACAAGACCACTTCACAAACCTGCTATTCGATTATCAGCCTGTGGCTCCTAAAATCTGCAGTACCATAGTCAGTTATCATGCATTACCACAGTTTCTGTGTATCCCAATTTCTAAGAAACTTCTCCCCAGCACGTCGAACATTCACTCAACATTTAGAGACCAGCAAAAGGCATAAACCAGAATGGGCTAACATCAGACATTCACTAAACCAGCCTAGGCACCTTTTGACTCCAACAGCTAAAGGAAGTTAAAAATCTCTACCAACTGATAAAATGTATTTCGTTCTATGCAACATATGTGACCTTCAGACAGCAAAAGGAGGTTTGCAGATGATGAACTTCCAACTAAAATGCAAGTTGAGACAATGAAGATGGCTTCCTGGAATTCTCTCCTCAAACACATCCAGGAAAGTTAATTGGAAGTGTTACAAATAAAATTGGGAGACTCAAAAGATAAGGGACACTGCATGGAGACTCAGTCACAAAGCATGCTTTGGATTCAAACTCTCCAAGGTCTTCAGTCTCAAGTAATGTTATATATTTGATCCATACACAAGCTATTTACACTCATACTCCCTCTTACTTGAGAATATAAGTATTAAAATTGCTTTTGGACATATTCTTCCCAGGCATCTCCTAGAACATTTATGTATGCCTGTCTATGTCTGTACATTGGGTGTTGATTTTTCTTTAAATAACCATGGGAGACAGATTTACTGTCTTCAAAAGAGGCACAGAGGAACAGTTGCTTCTCTTAAAAATGAGAAGTTCAGTGTTTCCAGAACTTACAGCTCTTTTGAAACTCAGAATTAAGCACATCCTTCTGAATTGCTCTGCTCTACAAAGCCTCTGAAGCAGCACTAGTTTGTCCTACACAGGGGCCTTTGCAGGGACGTGTGAAACTTCACTTTCACTTTGCAATTTTATTTAGTCAGCAAACTCACAGCTTATAGACAGTTTCAAATGAGATTTCTTGAGTAAGAACAATAGTCAAGTTAAAGACAAAATCCGGCTTATTATCAGATTCAGGAGCTCCTCTTTATTTCCCTGTTTCCCAGAACTAAGAGTTCTGCCCTGACCTAGCTTTTACTTCTCAGTTTGTTGGCAATGCTAGGGAGTTTGCCCATGTCCTTTAATTCTGCTTTGTAGTTATCCTTTAAAAGACCAAGAGTATTTATTGCTTAACACTGCAGTACAGACTGGAGGGACTGGATGAAATATATTTAATACTCTCTCCCCTCACTGGGTTATTGCCCCTGAGAGGAGTGGTAACCTAAGAGACTATAGCAGATATAAATATTTCACTTCCCCTGGGTAACAGAAACATGCCAGAGAAACAGGCATGAAGACAGAACCATGATTTTGAGGATGCATCCAACAGCTCCTTATATGCTTCTATAGGATTATAGAATAGTTTAAATTGGAAAAGACCTCTAAGTCCATCAAGTGCAACTGTTAACCTAACACTGCCAAGTCCACCACTAAACCATGTCCCCAACTGCCACACCTACACATCTTTTAAATATCTCCAGGGATGGTGACTCCCTGGGATGCCTGTTCCAACTCTTTCTATGAACACGTTTTTCCTAATGTCCAATCTAAGCCTCCCCTGGAGCAACTTGAGGCCTTTTCATCTTGTCCTGGCTACTTGGGAGAAGAAACCAACCCTGACTTCCTACAGCGTCCTTTCAGGTCGCTGTAGAGAGCAATAAGGTCTCCCCTGAGCCTCCTTTTCTTCTGACTAAACACCCCCAGCTCCCTCAGCTGCTTCTCATCAGACTTGAGCTCCAAACCCTTCACCAGCTCTGTTGCCCTTTTCTGGACTCACTCCAGCACCTCAGTGTCTTTCTTGAAGTGAGGAATCCAGAACTGAACACAGGATTTGAGGCACAACCTCACCAGTGTTGAGTACAGGTCATGGCCCTAGTCCTGCCAGCAGGACTATTTTTGATACAAGCCAGGATGCCATCGGCATTCTTCATTCATGTTCACGATCTGTGAAGTCTTCAGGTATCATCAACAGGTTAATATTAAATCACTGCAACCACCTTCCTTCCCCTGACAGTCAAAACCAACTGCTTCTGAAGCTCTGCCTTGGCAACACAGCAAAAAAAGCAGGAAAGCTAAAAGAAAACGAAGCAAGTAACATCTGCAGTCTCATGCAACCATAACCAGGGCTATGTACATTTCTCTGCCCATCCATCTGGTGCAACATTGGCTATAAAATCTTAAGCATGTGGCAGGTCAGCAAAATTCAACTACTTGATGACTCATCTATTTGTCCTTTGCATTTGGATAAAGTTTCAAAAAACTTTGTCCAAATCCACCCGTCTCACCCAAACAGATGCTTTACTCTCCAGCCCTTAACAGATTTTTAAATGTCTTTTTTCCCCAGGCTTATACAAGTTCAAAAGCTGACAGGAATCATAGAAGTACCTTTTAATATTTTCAGCTGAAGTTAAAGAGTTCTTGGAGTAGATAAGACTCATACATTAATAGATACGGGCACAGCTCAGGAGTTGACACCTTCTAACAGAAGTGGCTATGCACAGGTTCAGTAATTACTCTGTCGAATGACCTAAAATAATCGGATGTGATGATGAAAAAGTTAGCCCTGCTTACAGGGCTAATATTCTTCCTTCTCAAAACAGGCACAGAAGTCTAATCTTTGGTTACAAGCAATTACAATGGTGAGAAGTCTGTTAACAAAGGACTAGAGGACAAATTTTAAGGAGCAAGGATTTTAAAGAACAAAAGAAAAGGAGAGAAGTGAGGGCAAACAAGCATTTGTAATGGTTGCTTACAACTCTAGGACATCCTATTACAACAACTGCAAGGTGCATTAAGCAGCTTTCCTTCCTGCAAACACTTGTCTTGCAAGGAGGTCAGTGGCTGTGTGAAAGCTGCCCATGACGTGTATCTCTTCAGCCACCATTATCCAGTTTACTGGCACTGGGACTGGGCAGCTCCCATTTGGGAGAAGACTTAGAAGTACTAGACCTTCACAGTTTTTAGTGACTGAGCCTAGAATCGCAAAGCATCCCAACATCTTGAACTCTTTCTGGTATGAGTTCGTGTCTTAGCAAGGCTTTTTCACAGGGCCCATCAGGGAAGGAGTTTGAGTCAGCAGTGATACACCCCCACAAATATGAGAAGGTACTGCTGTTTTTAACAGGTTACAGTTCTCCCCCTGTTACCTGTCTCTAGACTGCTGAGAAAACAGCTTGTAAAGTATTTCTAAACCACCTACGCTAAGGTCTTCTCTTTTAAATGTAATTCTCAAAAAATCATCCCCTACCTCTTTAAGTCACTACAGATGGCAGTTCAGATATGAACTTATGTACAGCTGATGAGTTGGCTGCTGACCCAGTGACATCAAAAGCTGCACCTAAAGGGTAGGCACACCAACTTAAGAAGCTTTAAGCGCTATTTTTGTCAGCAGGGGAATTAACGTAAGGGAAATAAGAAAGAAAAGTGCATTCCCAGGCCTAGACACTTCTGCATATTCATATTTGCATGGGTTTGGTGACTTTAAACAATGAGTTGCAACATCCTCTGGAAACTGCTTGATGAAGTTACTCACCCACTGGCAGATTTCAAGATTCTTGCACAACAAGAAAAAGTGGAAAGAATAGTGCAGGTTCCAGTCACTAGCAAACAGTTTTTCATTTTGGAGCATCTCCTGCACACCCTGACTTTAGAAGTGGCCAATACAACAGACTGAATGCTCATTTCATTCTATTCTTGGTAATCTTCACACTTTTCCATAATGCCCATAACAGCATAAAATGGTAATTCACATGCAGCAAACCACTGCCAAATACTGCGTACAGAAGTGAAACAAAAAAGAAAGCTACTACAAGCCTGTATTTGACCTAACTGGCAACACCGTTTAATTTGAACCTTCTGACTGTTTCTCAGTTGATCTGACCACATTTTGAGAAATACAGCAGTAGTTCTTCTGGTGCACCAGGAAGCATAAGGGAGATACATTGGCTTTAAGAACAAAATATTTAATTGCTTAGAGAAAAAAAATTATTTTATTAATAGTCCAAAATAAAATACAAAATGGCTACCTAAATAAGATCTAGATAGTTCAAGATACCCGAGTCAGCTCAGAGCATTCATGAAGAATCCTCAAATGTAAGGTAAATAACAAAAGATTATCTGTGATTTAGGTAGAAAGTTAAACCTCTTGAGGTTTTTTAACTGTTTCAGTACAGCCATCACCGCACAATAACAATGACAGTTGCATGTTTCCTATCAGCTAAACCAGTTAAATTGCAAGTCACATGAAACAAAACTTTACTTGTTCCTTCTAAAAGTAAAAAAAACCATCTGGGAAGGAAAGTTCCTCTAAGCTCTAAATGCCACTGTGATCATAATTAATCTAATGCTACTTCTTTGAACATGAGACAACAGCAAAAAAGAAGATGTAGCTATTTGTGTTTCTTCTCCTGTGGAGAAGGTCATGAGGGTAACTGCCATCACAAGACACAAACCCCAGTTCCTGTCTGTACATACCCATATTCAGTTCTGCTGTTAGTCATAGGGCAAGAAAGGAAAACAATCCAGGTGGAAAACCAGCTGAAAAAGGCTGAGCACCACCAAGTTCCTCTCCCACACTTGGTCAGAAGGAGAGCTTCATGACAGCCCAAAGACATCAAGAGACGTAAGTCCTCAGGATTCAATGCAGTAATAACAGACTCTGGAATAAATTGTGCTCTACTTATACTCATGGACTAAGAATCCCAGAGGAGCAAGAAACTGAATACTCATCCTTTTCCTTTCTGTTTTCAAGACAATCTGATCCTTTGGTTCTTCTACTGCACCATAAGTAATCTTCACATAATTCTGTGAACCCAAGACTCAGAAAGTATTACAGTGACGCCAGCAGATTTACAATGCAATCTAAATTTGATTATATTTTGCATACCTTAAAACTTCTGACCTCACTTAATAAAGTCACACAGAAATCTGAAAAGGCACCTCAAATTCATGTACTTTCCTTAATTTCAATTCAACTATCAGCTTCTTACAATATTTTCTAATTAGTTTTCTACCACATGGTCCATTTTTGGGACTATTACACAAGAGTTACATGGTCACTGGGATATGATCATATTACTCTTTGTCTAGGGATACACTAGCAGACAGTATCCACACTAATCATATTTTGCCATCAGAACATGATTAAAATAGGCTTAACTAGCAACGATGTCCTTCAGAAGCAGAAGAAATAGTTTTGTTGGAGGAACCCCTTGGGTTCAGTCACCTAATCACACATCCCTAATCACACAAACATGCACACAAAGTGTGCCTGCATTTTTCTGCCATGTCAGCACAGCATTAGTTTACAGGAAGGCAGCGGGAGTGTCTGAGCAGCAAGAAATATCCACCTGTAAGAACATACAGAGAACAGTTTACCAAAACTACAGACAATTGCCAAACCTGCTTGCAAAACTGCACTATATAACCACAACTGCCAAGTAGGAGAGCCTAAAATTAGAAACACATCCCCAACCCAAATAGTGGAAATAAACATCAAAAGACCCTTTAGCACATCTGTTGACAGATTTGAGGTTTTCAAGGTTTTGAATATGATTCAATGCACTTGATGAACCAAAAGGAGTCTTCCTCCAAACATTTTCTGACTGAGTTCAATTTAACTTTGTCTACAAACAGAAACTGGGAAATAAGAAAGTATATGTGATGTATCAGAAATAAGAAAGCAATAGACAACAGGAAAAGGTAACACAGACAACATTTAAAGATTCTACATTAACTTTGACTTAGTATCACTTAATATAAGCTGGGATCAACAAGTTTAGTGCACCAATTGCTCAGTACTCCTTTTCCTAAGATAAGGCAACTCCAGTGCTTTCCTAATTTAAGGTATTAATCTTACACCCAAAAAGCCCAACGAAAAATAGGGCTGAAAAGAGCAAGAGAAATGGTCTTAAACATTAAATAGCCATTCTTAGGCTGTACAGTACAAAATTAAGCAGTTCATTTGATGGCTTATAGTAGCACAGCACACTAGCACAGCCAAAACTCACTGATCCTTCTGGTTTCTTAGAGTCTTTTGCAGAAAGGGAGGAAGTTTTACATGCAGTACATGACTGTGGTTTTTTTATTCCACAGAGATAGATTGTTGGTGCTGTAACAGTTTCATCTGTTAGCTTGAGCCTACTTCCAGCAAGTTAACAACAATCATCTCCCTAGCAACAAGGCCAGCTATTCTCTGAATCAAGTCTTTCTATATCCTGACTTTCCTTCTTTTAGTTTTCAAAGTTAGCTGTATATAAGTAGATGGGGTAAAAATTTTCATACCTGTTGAGCTTTAGCTGGGGAATTTGCTCTAAAATTAAAAGAATGTTATTCCAAAGGTTGATTTAGTAATTTACTTCCAGGCAGGCTACATTTTGTTCTGCCACTCTGAAATATGGCTTCAGTACAGCCCCTCCCCCTGTGAGAATAGTCTCCATAAGAGTGACAGGCTGCTATCCTCCCCTTCTCTGTCTGCTCTGTAAATATCCACTACCCAGTCAAAGCGACAAGCCCAACACAGGTTGTTCATCTTTATCCTCAAGGAACTGATTCCCCCAGGCCACACGCACACTCTCTAGCTCATCTCCATCTAAGCTTGTCTTAATCTGCTTGGAAGACTTAAGGGACACCCTAGAGCACCTAGTCAAGTTTAAAAAACAAGCAAGCTAAACATTCAAATAAGTTCACACATTTTCTTTTCCATACTTGCAAAATATGGCCTAAAGGTTTGAGGATTTTGTTTGTTGAAACCACATCAATTAGGTTTATCGCCTGCCCCAGTTTCTGCTTCCCCCACCCGAAGGCAGCTGGGGAGGAGAGGAGGGGAGGCCTAGCAGGGCTATAATGTCATATGTTTAGGAAGTGAAACTTGAAATGAGGCTAGGAAGAAATACATTTAATCCAGCATTTAAATGTTTTCCAACTTCAGTCTTCACGACTGCCTGAAGAAGCTCTGGAAGCAGCATGGGGAAGGATTTGTCTTTTATCTGTCATTTTAGGGACTGATAAGCTAGCTCTACTTCCTCTTAAAAAAAAAAAAAAAAAAAAAAAAAAAAAAAAAACCCCAAACAAATCAACAGCGCTAACACCCAAGCAGGAAGAATCAATACTGACAGGACATAAGGCACGAGTTTGCTGCCTCAGCTGCAATGCCAGGTGCGGGGACTCCAGCTCGCCCGGGCACAAGCAGCTCCCCAGCCATCAATCCCGCTTCGCTCGGGTGAAGCACGCACCTGGGGGCTCCGCGCTGTACAGGAACCCCGACGGCAGGCAGACACCCGTGGGGGCTGTCCCAGCCAAGCTGCCTGCCCCCAGCGCGCTGTCCCACCGGGAGGCAGCGCCAGCCCCTCCGGAGCAGCCCCGCTCCGGGGACCGATGCTCGCACCGCCGGCAGCCGCGGCATCCAGCGCGCCTCCCTCTCC
>VZRL01000791.1:284798-301230 GCA_013397895.1 Origma solitaria
CCTGGCGGCGGGCGAGGCGGCGCCGGCGGCAGCGCACCCGCGGGGCTGGGGGAGCTGGGGGGGCCAGGGGCAAGCGGGAAAATGCGGTTTGTCAGTGATGGCCATCGCTCCCTCTCCCCGGCCAGGGCTCCCCCACGCCTGTCCCGCGGGAGTGGCGCGGAGGAGGCGGCGACTGCTGGCGAACGCAGCGCCCTGCGGGGTGAAACCTGTGTCCCGCCCGGGGCCGTGTGCGGGTTCAGTTGTGGAAGTCGGAGGCAAAACGCCCGATGCGGCGTGTGAATACAAACCCACTAATCGTCCATCACGTCATTTTCTGTGGATGCATCGGCGCGGTCCCCTCGGGACGCGTGACAGCGCCGTGCTCGCCCTTCTGGGAGGGCTGCCCCAGAAGACTTGGCTTCTTCCAAGTGTTTCAGAGCAGCGGCAGCATGAGAACCTCCAGCGTCCTGCTGCTTTGTGACTCCCTTTGCAAATAGTCGGCCTTCCTGTGCTGGACTGTGGTTTGTGAGTTTGTTGTTCGGCCTGGTTTTGTTTGGTTGGTTTTTTTTCCCCAGAGGAAAAACCCACACATTTTTTTATCAGACTGTCTGACCAGTCGAAGATATTTTCCACAAGATGTTATAGTTTTGATTCCTGTGGTTGAGGTGAAAGACTTCAAAATTGTCTTTGATGCCTTGTTCAGTTCCTTCAGAAAATAGCCACCTGCTCTCTTGTGGGGTCTCTCATGGGCTGCACTGTGGATATTTGCACCGCTGAGGTCCTTTACTTGGGCTACAGGGAAATCATTGCTCCAGCTCCTGGATCATCTCCATCCCCTCCTTCATTTTTGACCTTGCTGTTCACAGTGGTATTCCTCACTTTTTCCCTCTGACTCCTCTCTCACTGGTACATAGTGATTTTGCCCTTCCTTAAATATGTTTTCCCAGAGGTGCCACTGGTGTTACCGGTGGGACTCAGCCATTCCCCATAGTTGGGTCTCTCTGGAAGTGGCTGTGTCTGGCATGGGACAGCCCTGTCTCTTCACAGACACCTCCCCTGCTGCCAGCACCTGGCCACCTACAGCCGCTCCATACCCACTAACAAAACTTCAGAGACCTTTTGGGTTAAGCAAAGGATGGCATTCCTCCTGTAGGAGCAGAAGAGAGGAGAATCCAGGAAATGTGGCAGAGCAGTGCTCTGCCAGTTGGGCAGGCTGAAAGGCTTGTCCAGCTCAGGGCCCTGAGGACAGCAGAAAGGAGGAAGCGAAACCAATTACTCAGAAGTTGTTGCTGAGGAAGAGGGGTGACTGACACCCTTTTTGGTCTCAGCTGTACTGCAAAACCGTACGCCTGGGCAGTAGTGAAGCCTGCTTTGAGCTTTTGAAGCTACAGTTCAAGTCAACAGCTACCCCCAACACCACCAAGTACTATTTTACATCTCAGTTAAAAAGTGGATTTGCTCAATGAGCCATTTTTCTGGGTTTCTTGGGCACTGGCTTGCTGATTTTCATCAAATCCTCTGTGCACCAGCTATTTCCACAGTGTGTTCAGCCAGGACAATTTGAGACAGTTTGTGAATGCAGGAGTCTAATACATCCTCACCTCTTCTAGTTCTGTCTGTGGAAGTCTAACAGTCCTGCCAGACCCCTGTGTATTTCATAGAGATTAGCAGAGCTCTGTAGTCTTTTGCCAACCAGGCTCTTCTTTCTCTTCATCCATTTTAAAAAAACTTGATAAAAGAAATAAAAAGTAACATTTGATACATTTTTGTTAAAAGCAAAAATACCATTTAATTAACCTAAAACTAACAAAATCTAAAACTACATTACCAGAACACCATTGTTATCTCACATTAATTAATGAATTACTTGTTGTAACAGAAAACTTCATAGTCTGTGTGTGTAAAGAGAGTTCTTTCCCTGCTGAGATGCACTCAGGTCTGTAATGGAAATATCTCACCACTGGTTTACTAATGATTTACAAAGGTATTTAAATGCAAGAGAAATAAATTTACTTTTACATTTCTAATGAGAAGATGCAAGGCACAGGCAAGTTTCTGAGATGGGATTTTCCCATGTTGCCATGACCAATACACTTGTCTTGCAAAATTATCAGTTCCATAAAGATGCAGGATTTTTATATGACCTACCGTTGATCAGGACAGGCTGTAGGTTTTATTTCTCTGGCGCAACACAACCTCTCAAGCTCTAGGGTGTTGCCTGACACCAAAGCCCCAGAGTACTTATTCCTGAGCAAATTAAAATGACTTGTGATTTATAAGAACATAACTTCTTAAGAAATTGCAAATGCACAGTTCAGTTCTTCATTCTCTATTCATGTGCCAGCCAGACCCAACCCTCTTGGGTTCTGAGATTTGATACAATCGTAGCCTGAAGTGTAGTAACACAAGATTGCAATAATGTTGTAGTCACTACCAACCCTGACTACACTTACCTTAATTTCAACAAACTGCTGTAATTAGTGATTTCCCTCATGGGGATGTTGTGAAATGCATCTAATTACAGTCTAATGCAAAGTTTTGTGATCTCCAGAAGTGGTATCTAGGTAACTGAAAAGTAAAACATTTTCTTTGTAAAGGTTGTATTCTAAAGTATTTGGTGAAAGAGACTTGCTGTATTGATACCTTCTGGGCACGTGTAGCTTGCCAGGAGCCTTTCAGATCTCTGCTGTCCTTCCCGGGGGGGGCAGTCATTCTGTGCTCAGGCAGATGGACAAAGCACGTGCATGAGCTGTGTCTCGGTGGGGGCTGGCTCTTATCATTGCTTGGTAGTGCTTGCATGCTAGCAGGTAAGATCCTAACTCCCTTTCCTCCTTTTGTTTGATGGTCTTCTGCATTGCCCCAAAAGTACTGAGAGGAAGTTCTCAGTAAACATCAGGAGCTGGAAACCTGCCCAGGTCTTGAGCAGGTAATGTAATGAAGCAAGAGCTCATTGTGTGCACATCTGCACTTCTCCTAGCACGGATTAGATAGAATGTTTGGCTTTGTGGTGTTGGAAGCTTGACAAAACACACAAAGGCAAACTTTCACAGCCGTCTTCTTAATGAGATTCATTGTATCCTCTGTGTCTTTTAAAGCTCTTGAAATCATATCTTTGTGACAAAATCTGAAGTATCTTGATTAAAGCAGGTTTTTAATCCTGTTAGTTATAGAGAAGACCTTGAAAATATAATTTAAGACATGAAAATAAAGAAAAAATAATAACATAAATACTATTACTTTCAAAAAGCTCATTTCATGTTTTCTATCAGCAAAGATTATAACTCCTGTATTTGGGATACTAGCAACTTATCTAAAACTGGTATAGAGCTTTGAAAAGGATTCCTAGTTAAGATTAGATTGGCCTGTACTCATACAAAATTGTGAATTACAGATGAGACAAATCCTTCCATAGTATTCAATTCCTTACAAAGTATTCAACAGAAAGAAAGGATACTTTACTGCAGGGTTCACTCTCTGAGGCTATGTTCTCATGCACGTTTAAGAGAGAACAGTCACAGAAAGCATCCCTTGCCTCCAGCTGCGTATTTAAATCCCCAACCACCTATGCATTGGGACAGCACAAAAGTTTGTACAGACATGCTAAAGTGTGTTCGGAAACGGATGAATGTGTAAAACAACCATTTCAATCAGACATCTGTGCATTTCAGTCTCATACACTTTTTTTTTTTTTTTTAAAGCAGATGATGAATATATGGACTAGGATTTTCACACAGCAGTCATCACATACGTGAGATCATATTGGCCTTTTTTGGTCTCTTTAGCAGATTTTCTACTGCTGCAGATTCTTGCCAGACTGAACACCAACAGAAGCTAGTCTGGAACTTGAGGCATCAGTGACAAGATATATTATAATGTATTTTGCATTGCTAGTGGTGATTTTGGACTAATGTCCTCCCAGTTTTCAAGCAATATATAGCTTTTCACCATCTCCTTGTGTACAGAAATTAGCCCTGGTCACCAGTACCTTTACTGAATCACATTGCTACTTGTTGACAAGGAAATGCATCTTTTTTGTAGCTTTAGCTGTCCCTAGCATAGAGTCTGTGATCATTGCTTTAATGCTGGGGTTCTTTAAGTGGGAACAATGGACAGGCATGCCCACGTCCCAGGTTGCTGTGAACTTACCTGACAGGTCAAGGAAAAGCACAAACAGCCAATCTGAATAGTTCAAGTTTGCTAACTTTTTTGTTCAGAAATTACCTCCCCAATAACATACTTCCAAAAAAATTACCTTCCCTGTAAGAAATTGCATCTTGTCTACAGATCTTTTTCTGTCGCTGGTTTTTGGGACAAAAGTGAGCAGTTTTCTGTGCAGTACCTGAGATGCAGACAGACAGCACAGTATTTAAAATCATTCTTAAAAGGCGCCACATAGAATTACAAGTCATTTTACAAGTGTTTTTTTACTGAAGATCTAAATAGTCAATAATTTTTAAATGGCATAAATTAAATATTGTTGGCTGAAGGAAAGAAATACTATATCCTAATATTAGCATAAAGGATGGCATAATGCATGATACAAACCCCACACTAATTCTGAACTTTGCCTCAAGCCATCTCTGAGACAGAAATTCTGCAGCTGGAGAGGTCACAGTCACCTTAAGGGCTGCTAATGTAGTGAGTGCAGTTGCTCAAGCAAAGCACAATTAAGTTTTCAGCTGTAAAGCATATTCTTATGCAGTACTTACAAGTTGATAGATCTCACACAAGAGATCCTGTTTTGTGATGTGAAGAAAGCTGCCATAACCAGGGTACTGCCCAACACTCAGGTTGCCAGAAAGCCTTGTGTTCCATCTGAGCCTCTAGCTGAAGCAGACAGACCCTTTAGTTTAATGTTAAATGAAAATGCAATGTAGTGACGTTAATGTTTATTAAGTATATCTCTTTAGTTCATGCTTAGTAGGGCAACAATCCAGATAACAAGCTGCAGTACTGATTCAGCAAGACACATATGCACATGCTAAAACCTACAGATTTCAGTGGGATTTGAGGAAGTGCAAAGAGTTAAGAAGTGCAAATTAGTTAAAATTGAGTTTTAACAGCTTGCTGCATCATAGCTCAGCAGCCCTTAAATTTTCCCAAGCTCTTTTTTTTGTGGTAAAAGTGAGAGGTGCGCTAATACCCTGTGTATCCAAGTTAAAATTGACAAGATCATCTGCCAGCATCTGCTTCCAGTTACATCTCTTTATCCTTTATCCAGGTATCTAGCATCTAGTATTGCTCAGTGGAACATTGTTACAAAGGTAGGCTCACAGAAAGGTTTCCTCTGTCACTGTTCTAACATGGAAAAGTAAAGAAAACGCTTACTAAATGTGGCTTGCTCTTATCACTCAATACATTGGCATTTTAGAGCCTTTTTGGCTGTACATTCTATTTCTTTGGGTTTTTTTTTTCTTGCTTAGTGTCTGACATAATACCAGTCATCTTTCACTGTTGGTTTCAGCTGTGGCTGAGGCACAGAAAAAGGATTGCTGAGACCTGGGGTAGAGAGTGTCCTCCTAATTCTGGTGCAGCAGACCGTGACAAATGGGTAATTGGAGGTGGCAACATGTTAATTTGCTACTGCACAGTTCATCATCATTTGTCTATCTGAAGTTTCATCTTACATTGTTGCACAGTTTATTGATGCTCTTCCAATCTGAAGCTCTTAACATTAATTTTGTGGGATGGCTCTATCTATGGCGCCAACCTGCCATGTGTATTGTTCTTGTGTGTGTGAACAGTGGCTGCCTGATGCTCCCAGTGAGACTGGCAAAAAGTGAGAAAAGTGGGATCTTCAACAAAAATGTAGAAGACATCGCTGATCTGGACTTTGGAATTCTGCCAAAATACACTGAAGGGCTGCAGCAGGGCAGTACTCTGCCTACATTAATTTTAAGGAATTACACAGGAATCTATAAGCCTGAACAACTCTCACCCAGGTCAAGATTTTATAAAACTTCATCAGCATAGTAATGAGCCAGTGAATCAGATCTAAACTGCACATTTAAATATTTGGTGTTACTGTAAAAAAATCCTGCTGTTAAACAAACACAGGATTCCATTTGTTTTGCGTTTTCTTCCCTTTCTATGTTTCAGCAGAATGTGTAATAAACATTCCAGACACTGTTTTTGGAAATAGTGCTATGTCACTGTAAGACTCTGAGGAATAAATTAGTTAAACTGATGATAATACAAAATAGCAAGGGATACTGCTGAGATAGCAGATGGAAAGAAAATACAGAAGTAATTATTATTTGGAAGAGATTAAACTCTAGAGCTTGCTTGCCTGTTAGGAAAACTCACACTAAGACTGGTTTTCAAGTAATATAATTTGCACTGGAGGACCAAAAATGTTCATTATAGAAATCAGTAACTAAAATGCTCAGGCAAAGAGGGACTGGAGTGAAATGAAAGATATGTTCTCTTGCAAAATAGACCCATTCACTGGACAGAGATATGAATTAATAAAATCTGACATGTGGAAGGACCTTCCTCTCAATCCATACAGATTTTTATATTGTAAGGTGAAATCCCAAAGGAATCTTGTGTTCATAAACGGGGTAAGTACACTCCACATAACCTGCACGTAGTTGGGCAAATTGATCCAGAGATAAAAGTCAAAAGAGGGGAAGCGCAGCCAAGTCTTGAGAAACTGGTGCAAAGTTGACCAATGAGCAATGTGAAAATGGGAAATATCTTTGATTTAAGGCAAATGAAGATTTTCCTCACTCAACTCTCTGCTGTTTTGTTGATTTTTCAAACCCTCTCTTTCTAGAACCTCAGGCATTATTCACATTGCAGTAACCTCTCTAAATGTTTTTCATCCAGAGAGTCATCAGAACAAGGTCAAACTGAAAAAAAGAACCAAAGCTCAATAATGATAGCTGACTTTGGGACTCATACATTGCTCTGTTTCAGACCTGTTCAGCAGGATCTATGTCCCCAGAAAAACAGTCTAATAATTGTCTCTGTTTTAAATCATTTAAGGAAAAACCTGTCTCTCCTCTACTTCTGTTAGTGGCTGTGCATCTTCAGTACAGGCAAATTATCCAAAAGTGCCTTTTTTTCCGTTTTTGAGTTCACAGTGCTCACTGGAAATTGTTGTTGCCAAACAAACCAGACTAGATTTCCTTAGGGCAGATTTCCCTAGCCATAGTGTGGTAGGTCTACTAGTCAGATATGAAACACCGAATTTGTCACCCACTCCAAACAATCTTTTGGTAGGCAGTAGAAAAACATGTGGGGATGGCAATTCATCTCAGATAAGCACTTTTGGATGGTAGCTAGCCTATCTCAGTTTCCAACTTCTCTTTCTTAGTAAACAAAGGGTGATGAACACAAACATAGACACCAAAATTTTGGTAAGGCTATTGTAGGTTAATCATATTTCTTATGTTCAGTAGTTTATCATTGATTATTTTCAGCAGTTCTCTCTAAATTATAGGTGCTATACATAAATGAAACCACAATCCAAGCCAGGAAGGGTTTACATCTGGAAAGCAGCCAAGCCAAATCAGCTCACACACACAGTAAAAGGTCAAATCAATTCCCACACACATTAAAGAGGTGCCTGCTATAACAACTCAGCTTCAAACAACCGGTTAAATTATACTCGCTTGTTATTTATGAAGGTGACATATCTGTTTCAATAAATACAAGAAGTGTATAATCCTGGACCATACCCTGAAACAAATCCATTTAGGATCTTATTCAGGCATACAAAAAGATGTTAGAATTCAAATGCTTCTTTAAGACAGGGTAAACACAATAACTATCTTCTGGGTTAAACTGGTTTGTGGTCAATTTTTTTACATTGCCTATTTTAAATCAATTCCTTTTAAAACAATTTATTTTGAAGTTCCTCTCTCTATTTTGCAGCTATTTACACATGAAAGGACTAGAAAGTAAATGATAGAAAACAACAAGAAAATATTTAGAAAACAGCAAAATAGCCCAGTGCTGTGAATGTAAAAGAAGTGCCCTAGAGAAAACCCCAAACACCAGAATGTGAGTGAACCCAAAACTTAAGAGCAAATTAAACAAAGTATGTCATCCATAACAAGCAATTGCACTTTATCAAAATGTGAGTGCGACTCTCTCAGTTGTGGCAGAGCGCTGAAATACTTTCCATGGATGGGCTGTTGGGAACTGACTCACTGCACACTCAGCGTGTCTCAGAGGCCACAGAATACGACGTTTGAGAAGGGAAACCATGGGAACAAGGCTCCATCCCTTTAAAGAACCTAACTTGTCTGTCTCAAGGTGTCCTGCAACCTGCTGGCTCTTCTGCCCAGAGGCTGCATCAGCAGCTCACGTGAGAAGACTTGTCTCCTACCAGTGCTGTGGGAAAGCCTGGCCTCCTAATCACACAGTTGATTAGGTGTTCAGTGTTCAGTGTCTTCTGTTGCCACACTGGTTGCCAGTTCCACCTCATCTTTGTGTCAGTAGTTTCTTTCTGGCAGACCTGGTCTTGCCTCTCCCTGCTGCCAAAGCAGAGGCAATATCCCAGGCAGTGGATCATTTCTAGCTTCCTTTTCTTGCTGTGGGGATCCCAGATCCTCTGAGAGGGTGTCAGCAATGATAGCTGTACCTCTTAAAGGAAATAGAACCCACCAAAACAGGGGATCAGGACATTATTCTTCTGCTGAGGTTAACAGAAAACCTTACTCCGCTTTGACTTTCTGAGTCGCTGGAGAGAAAACATCGCCAATTTTACCTCCTGGCTCTCCTAGTCATTTCTTCTTGCACTGGTGTTACCAGGTTCCTTATTTCTCTGCAACATTGTGAAGACAATAGCAGGTGTGCTGGTTTTGGCCAGCATAGAGTTAATTTTCTACATAGTAGCTGGTGTGGGGCTGTGTTTTGGATTTGTGCTGGAAACGGTGTTGATAGCGCAGGGATGTTTTCCTTATTGCTGAGCAGTGTTTGCACAGAGTCAGGGCCTCTTCTGCTCCTCATCCCACCAGGGAGGAGGCTTGGGGCGTGCAAGGAGTTGGGAAGGGTGGCAGCTGGGACAGCTGACCCCAGATGGCCCCAGGGATATGCCACACCATATGGTTTCATGCTTGGCGTATAAAGCTGGGGAGAAGAAAAAAAAAAGGAGAGGACATTCAGAGTGGCGGCATTTGTCTTCCTGAGTCACTGTTATGTGTGATGGAGCCCAGCTTTCCTGGAGATAACTGAACACCTGCCTCTCCATAGGAAGCAGTGAATTAACTCTTTGTTTTGTTTTGAGCTGTCTTTATCTCAACCCAAGAGTTTTTTCAGTTTTACCCTTCTGATTCTCTTTTCCATCCCACTGAGGAGGAAGTGGCTGGGTCAGGCTGAGCTGCTGACTGGGGTTAAACCATGACACCAGGAAAGATTAATGACAATATGTTATTAGTTGACAGTGAAAACATTGCTGCAAAACATTTGCTCTGCTGAGTGTTCGGAATTTTTGCTGAATTAAAAACTTTCCTCAGTCTTGCCTTGGCAATGGGACAGAATTGGGGCTGGCATAAATTGGGCAGTAAGGTGGGGTCCAGCAGCACAGAGCCACCACATATGCGATAGCTCCTCTGTGACCTTGGCATTTCCCCAGCAGCATGAAGCTGCTGTGAGTGACCTTGACGGTGCCTTGGGCTTAATACCACTAGAGGTCATGCGATGTATTTATTATCTAAGCTGCTTTTGAAAAATGCTCTAATACCCACATCTAGTAGATGTATTTGTACTGACGGTGTCTGCACACACTGCTCTGGCCTCTAGATGTCCCAGTTTTGTACACATGGAATAACTACGCCACAATAAATCACCCCATCTATTCTACTGCCCAAACCTGGAATTTATCTCAACTAGAGCACAACAGGGGAAGGATAAGGAGCTGGGAATATGCAAATAATATTAATATGAAAAACCTTCTTAACAGAATGAAGTACTCTATTTACTAAAATAAGGAACAAACAGGTAGAGACAGTGCAGTATAACATCAAATCCTTCCTTACAAGACCAATTTTGTCTGACCTGACAATCGTGATGATGATTCCACTGACACATCCATCTTGGATACTTCCTATCTTGGGGTCACAGTCTGCAATTATATTGATTGTACCTCGAAGCAGCTGACAACTGCTCTCTATCTTTTGATTTCAAGCCTTTTTTGCCTTTCTCTTCTTTGCCTTTGGCCAGCAGCCTAGCAATCAACCAAATAACAAGCACCCCTATCTACATCATCCACATGAAAGTTCCATGTCCAATAGGCATGCTTTAGGGAGCTGTCAGCCTTCTCATTCTGTCACAATTTGGCCCAGACCTACTATCATAATTTTTCCAGTAGATTCAGATCTGTTCTGAGAGGGTTCAGCTGTTGGAGCCAGTGTGTTTGTCCTTAGGGCTTGCCGTTGGTAGTGGCCAGGGTCCATTGGGAGCTAAAACTTGCCCAACAGCACTGCCTTCACCAGTCCAAATTTTCTTATTTTTGGGAAAGAACAACCAGCTCCCAGTACTGGCATCACCTGGTCTTATTCTGGACTTATGTCTGATCCTCTTCTTTCAGCTAGGCAGCCACTTCTGCCTCCCTGATTCAGGGTTCTCCCAGATTGTGTGGAACTGGCTGCCTGTGTAGCCTTTTGAAAAACATATCTCCAAATTTCCCTCATGATTTGTCAGACTCTGCAAAATCAGCCAGTATTAGTCAACCAGTTCTTTAGTTTCCAGGTTAAAAAAAATTACAAATAAATTGTTCTCATCCTTTTGAAGCACCACTCAGACTTTTTTGTCAGTCTGGAAGACTCTGTAGATAATTGTTGTTACTAAATTAGATATTGCATTCACAAACTCATAATTCATAACATCATTTTGTCATGTATTGATAATCTCATCAATGTCTATAAATATCTGAAGGGAAGGTGTAAACAAGATGGGACAAGGCTGTGCTCAGTGGCAGGATCAGAGGAAATGGACACAAACTGAAACACAGAAGGTTCCCTCTGACTATCAGAACACAGTTTTTTCTGCAAGGGTGACTGAGCACTGGCACAGGCAGTTCAGAGAGGTTGTGGAATCTCCATCCTTGGAGCTGTTTAAAGGCTGTGCGGACATGGTCCTGGCCAACAAGTTCTAGGTGTCTTTGCTTAAGTAGGGGGGTCAGGCAAGATGGACTACAGAGATCCCTTCCAATCTCAGCCATCTGATTTCTGGCCAGTTACCTGACATTCTGTCTCTCTCTTAGTAAGTTATCTCTAATCTATGCAGGAAATTGCCTAGATTATCTGAATTGACTATTAGTATTGACTATTAGTATTGACTATATTGACTATTAGTATGCTGTTAATATTAGTATGCTGTTAATAATCCAGTTCTTTCAGCAGACATAGAGCTTATGGCAGCGAAGTTATACCTTCTTCCCTCTGGTTACACCTCAAACCTCTAGGCTTCTTTCAAAACTGCAGAGCTTGTTGTCCAGCATGATGGGAGTAATTTATCCATGGGTGTTCTAGGTTGTCGTATTTCTAGGAAAACTTGTTTTCCTGTAGGAGAGACTAGAAGTTTCCTGTTCAATTGCTTTTTTTCCAGAACAAGAGCAAAAATATGCCCCTTCAGACGTAACTTCTCAAGACAGATCTAACCTTTTTCTATCCGATGTCTAGCCATGCCTCTGGGCTGCCTAATTCAGATGAAGCCAAGATACTTTGCATAACTCTTCTTACTAAGATTCGTTTTCTAGCCTATGCAATGCCTACAGGCATACATATCGAGCATAGTCAATATTTAGTGAACCGTAATTTTGACTTTGTTTCTCTAGCAAGAAGAGAACTGAGGGCTTTTCTTTTGTCAAGAGGTTTAGTATAATTGTGTAAATATGGGAGAGAAATATTTTATAACAAATTTGAGTGCCACTACACCATACCCACATGTTTCCCAATGTTTCCTGCTTTACTGATGCTTCAGAACTACATTCTGGGAAACCTTTTGCAGACACTGTTTCTGGTAGTGGCCAACTGCTAGCTGTCACTAGCAGAGCATCAATGTGCATGCTTGCAGTTTCAAATGATGTTCACATAGCCCCTTCTTCTGTGCACGAGGTCAAATCATAATTCACAAGCCTCAACTAGGCTCACTTACTCTTTTCCAGAATGTTTTTTCAGACTCTTCTGGCACAGGTTGAGTTGTGGCACTTGTTGATCTGTGATACTCACATGTTTTAATATTTATGGAGAATATGGTGGGAAGTGATGAGTGATGAGAAGAATGATTGCTTAGCTGCTTCTTTGAGTGATTACAACACTGAAAGTCATAACCATGATTTGCACCTGCAAAGGGTAATGAACTGCCTTCTTCTGGGGAATAAGAGAAGTAGAATGACACTTGTTGATATCACATACAGCTAGAAGGGGTAATAAATCTGGGTACAAGGGAGATGACAAAGCACTCATATATAGATGAATTTTCTAGTCAGATCCCTCTCAGACACTTTGAAAGTTTACCATGACGTAAAAGCTGTGAGATATGGCTGTACAATGTCTGACTCTCGCACCTTGCAAATAGCACAGAACAGCTTTTACTCTAGCTAGACTTCTGTCTACTGGAAAGGCTAATTATGATTTCTGCACCTGCATCGATGGCAAATGGCAGTTCTGACATTTTCTCAGCTATATGGCACCTCTGCAGAAGTGGTACAAGCAGAGAAATGTGACACAACTGTTAGCACTTCCAACAAACTGGAGATTTGAAAAAAAAGGGTTTTCAGTAAAAACATGACATATTCTTCAGAAGTCAATTGCAGAACACTTAGTTGTCTTTAAAATCACGTCTCAATAGGGCATGTTTTATGAGATCCTGGGGTATGTGGGTATCTTACACGGACACAGGAGAGTAGCCCACAAGACGATGCTGCTGGAGCCAGAAGTTGGCTATAGGTTCAAAATGGGTTTCCATTTTAAAGCACAGTGACAGGACGGTTTACCTTAGAAGGCAAGAAAGAGAAAAAAAGGGAAGAAAGGAGTGTGGCTGACATGGCAGCAGCTCTACAAGGCTGACCTGCCTGCTAATCAACTTACTACTGCATTTGGAACTAACATGCTAGAAAATGTGAGTGTGCAAAGGCAGTTTCATAAGCACGCCAAGTATTAAGATAAGGGTTTGTTTGATTTTTCAGTTTTTTATAAGCCCAACCAACTGTGAGACTTCCTCTACCAGAGGAACCTACAACAGCATGTTAGATCATTGAAAATCTCAAAACTGCTGCTTTCACCAGCACAAAGGGCCAGTCTCAACAGACGTGCATAATACAGAAAAGGTCTCAATAGAGCGCCAGTTCTCCAGTGTGATTGACAAGGAGTGGATGATGCTACCACCAACAGCTGGAGAGAGAGAGCGAGCTTGAAAATAGGACTTGCATTTGCGCTACGTCACATTATTCAACTCTGGGAATAAGAATATACCCAAAATGGATATCAGTTCATGTGATAACAATGACTTTCTTCACAAAGGAAGTTATAAAAGTGCTGAATAGACTCTTCAGTGGTGCTTCTGGCAGAATGAACATTTTAATAGGACAAGACTGGTAGGCAAAGGATAGGCTGAACCATATCTGTCACTCTGGTGTTTTTGCCGGACTCATGTGACTCAGTCCTGTGAGGCAATTACCAACCATGTATAAATATATGTATGTATTAGCATTTAATACAAAAATCCTCCTGCATCCCTCCAAGAATGGCTGAACTCTGTTGAATGGCTGTATTTTGTCCTCTGACCTATTTCACTGCCATCTTATAGCTTTAGTTTAAAGTTGTTGATACCTCTGTTGTTATCCACTTAGCCTTCCATCTCCCAAAGTACACCTCATTTTTTCTGCCTCAAGCAGGGCCTCTCACACAGCAAGAAGATCAAAGACCTCTGCCTGGGCCCCGAGCAAAACTAACAAATAGAAAGAAAGCAGGAATAGAACCAAATGATAGTTTTGCTAAGCAGGCAGGCTGACTTCTGCAACATATGTGGTGGCTGTCCCACCTGTAGAGAGCATGAGGAAGCTTTAGTGCAGAACAGCTTGTGAAGGCAGGTGGAAGCCTGCCAAAAAAGTCTGGAGCACAAACCACAACTGCAATGTTATTACAGTGGTGGAACTACCCTTTGAGGTGAAATTACTGATGTTCCTAATGGACTGAAAAGAGCATGGTGACCTGGGAGCACCAGCGGTGACCACACCACTGCAAGAAACTGAGCTGTGTCAACATGGCTCTCTTACAAGCACACAGCCTGCTTTACGGAGATGTATAAAGAAGCTCAACTTGATACCTTTTTTTCCGTATTTGATAGCATACACTTTAGATGATGCTGTTTAAATCAGTTTAAGTATTTATGCAGCACGATACCAATCCATGAGTGTAGAGACAGCAAGTTTTGAACTGTATGAACCAAATGCACTCTGCATATCAAGTTCCCTGGCAACAACTTTATAGATGGAACACTGAGCTGAAGAGAAGTCAATTACAGCACTATTAAACTTTGATGCTCTGCACAGACAGAAACAATCATGCTCCCATCACCATTTTACATACAGGATTTAGTTACACTCACACAATCCAGAAAAAGGAAAAGTTGCACACTTACAGTGTTGTGTGCACTCACTTTTGCACACAACAGTGGTGAACATTATATTTTTAATTTGGCAAAAATAATTGGGGAAAGATTTGTAAAATAAGGTGATAGCTGTCCAAGGCTGCAGGGGCACGTCAACAGTGAAAATGCCTGGTAAATGTGAATGTGGGAGTTCAAGGCTTGAGCTGATAGTAGCACTGACATGCCAAACCACAGATGAAAGCTTTCCTCCATAAACAACAGAGTTCAGCAGGGAAAAAAAAAAAAAAGAAAAAAAAAGGAGAAATTGTCTATTATCCTTAAATATTAAATTAATTGCCTGGATATTTCTCATTTTTGCCTGAAGAGCAAGAGGCACAGTATGTAGTGAACTGCTGAAGAATAAAACACAGGTTACTGGTGGAAGACTTTGCAGAGAGTAACTTAAGATCTTGACTGCAGCTCATCTGAGAGGTGGATAAAATTACAATATACATGGAAATTGTCTCCTTAAAAAGAGCCATCACTAAGTGACAGACTTTGCCCAGCACTATGCAGCACGTAAAAAATAAACCCACAGAGAAGGTTATTGCTATTCACTTTTTATTTTACAACTTTATCAGCATTACACATACTTAGCACTGTACTGAACACCTGTATTCTGCTGAGGCCTGTTGGTTATTATGTCCTAAAGAGATATGTTACATTGTATGTAGATTGTATGTCCTAAAGATACACAGTAAAGATTTAGCAGTATAATGCTCTCATTATAACAGAAATGTTAATTTTGAATGTGAGATGTAACATAAGTCAGTCTTGAGGCAGTAATTTTTAATGGTTCACATAGGTTTAAGAGCTAGGTCTTCAGGGCAAATTACTGCTTTTCATCTCTAAGAGGTTTACAAATGATGGCACTGTCAATGTAAACTTGCAGCCCTGCACAATCACATATTTAAAGATAATTGCACATAATTACACTGGATTTTTAAGGCTGTTGAGAAGAGTTTGCATAAATACCCTATTTAAAAGGACTACATATAAATAGAAGTGTAGATTTACATAGCTGTCATCTTGAAATATTTATAAAAGGGAATTCCTAAACAATGGCATATGACACAAAGACAATTCCAGATTCATTAGCAGGAGAAAAGAGTTTCTTGTAACTAGAGCACTCCAATAAATACCCTCAGGAACAGGGCAACAATGTTAAGAAAGAGCACATCACTGAAGGAGATAAGACAGGGCGTGTAACTAATTAAAGATGTGGCCAAAGTTATTGTACTTTCTTCTTATGCAAAATAATGGCTAAAATACATGCTAGATGTTGTGATTGAAAATAACAACTCTGGGAGAATTGTTACAGGAGCAGAGATGTCAGCATTGTTTACACCACCACTGGAAGCTGGGAGGGAATTTCTCTGGTAGCCAAAGGTAAAGCACTCTCCTGCCAAAACTGATAAAACAAAAAACCAAAACCTAACCAACCAACAAACCTCCAAAAGAAAACACAAACCCAGTTTTGCAGGTTTGTTTTTGTTTTTGGTTTTTTTTTTTTTACTTGGACGTTTTCATTACTCAGTATTTCATGCTTTAAAGGGGTTGTGATTCATTTAGTGGAAAAAAAACCTAAAGGAGAAATTGCTGATTTTGGGTTCCTTGCAAAAGCGACTTTTCTTTCCCTTCCCTAACTCAAGGTGATTTTAAAACAGTAAACATGCTCTTTTTCTTCTCAGAAAAAAAAAAAAAATCAAGTGAAAAATGCTGACTAGCTCTCTATTCATTTCCTACAATTGTCTTGCTTCCTAGTAGCAAATGTCCAGTAGGATGTACCTGGATGGAAACCTCCAAGTTAGCAATTTGCGTTTAGTAAGCTTTCCTATGTCTTATTTAA
>VZRL01000791.1:302450-392016 GCA_013397895.1 Origma solitaria
GAGGAGCACCGAGCCGCTGCGGCTGGCGGGCGGCAGCGCCCGGGTAGGCCAAGCCCAGGGCAGGGGGAGCCCCTCGCCGCGGAGCCCCACCGTCTCCGCCGGTGCCCCTGGGTCCTCTCCCCTCGCCGGCGCCTTTCCTGGGGCTGAGGACAGAAGGACACTGAGAGGGGACACGCGGTCCGCAGCCTCCCGTGTGGCAGCGGAGCGGGGTCCTGCGGGGAGGTGCGCCCCGCCGCCGTGGCCGTGTTGCCGGGGACAGCGCTCCGGTGACCCTCCCCGCCGCAGAAAGGCAGCTGGCCGGCCGCGCTTCCAGCGGCGTGGAGTGCCGGGCCGTGCCGGTCATCGCGGCGGTGCCTTTGGAAGGCGCCATCGCGCTGCCCTCGCCGTGCCGTGGCCGCACCGCGCGGAAAGGAGCGTGTTTAGCCTCCGGGTTTGCTCCCGGGCTGTCGGCGCGCTGCTGTCACCGGAGGCCCCCGTTTGCGGCTCCCGACTGACCGCAGCGACACCAGACACCCTGACACTGCCCGCGGCTCATCCCGAGCCCCCTCAAAACGAGGGCCGTGCTGAGTTGAGTTCGCCCACTCCAAACCTCTCTCCTCGGTGGATGTGACTAAAGGGAAAGTGAATCCCTCAGAAGCTGTGTTTCCCCTCTGCGTTTGTGGGGCTGATGGTCCAGAGGAGCTGGGCTCTGCTGGATAATGTGACTGGTGCTGGTCTGGTCTCGCTGGTGCTGTGAATGACTGGCGCAGAGGGTGGCAGGTGAGCCTGAACTGGGGACGCAGAGCCCTCGCTCCGCGGGGAACTCTGCGGTTGTGTTCAGTGCGCAGTTTGCTACGCAGAGCATAGCGCGTTTGTGGTGAAGAGCAGCCATCTATTTGAAAAATTGTCTGCTGGTGATTGGCTCCTGCCATAGGCGCCGGGGGCAATTCTTCTCCTTCGCCAGCGGAATCCATTCCTGCTGAACCGTGTGAAACACCTGCCCGATGTTGGTCGGGATAAGCATATTGAGTGCAACCAGACATGAGAAATTCAGCACTCGAGGGGAGGGAGAAAGTGAAGCATTTCCTCTCCAATGAGTACTACTGCTCTTGAGAGCTATGTGATTGCTTGCAAAGCAGTGGAATTTTCCTCTGCTGATGCTTCTCTTAAACCATCCCAATTTGCTCTTAGTCACTGATCTCTTTGCTGCATTGCTGTGTACTTCACATATGCTCATTGCTGAAAACTGACAAATTTACAACTGGGCATATAACTAAGTTAAGCACTAGCATGATAATGCTTAGCAGCTGAAGAGTGCCCAGGAGACAGTGGATTAACTGTCTGTATTGATTGGAAAAGAGACAGGGTAAGGTGGTATTGAAGATGTTTATGTATTACCCTAGTGTTGTCACCTTTGGAAAGTTCATTTATGATGTTTTATGATCATTTCAGTGGCTTAGTTTATGTGGAAAATCTTGTGTATGTGGGTGTGCTAATGCATGCAATACAAGTGTCAGGGCACCAAGGGTATTTGGATATGTGTTTTGATGAGATGTGTGAGAAATGAGAAATTGTTCAACTGAAGAGCTTCTGCCTCTCATTAAACTCTAATTAGTTTACTCTAGCATGCAGTTCCTGATCTGTGAAAGTGGTGTTAGGTTCCCAATTTGATGTAGAAGTGCCGAAATTTTGTCTTAAGAAAGACATTATGTTACATGTTTTCAGCCTCACTGGCAGCATCAAAAAAAGAATGATTGACTCAAACTACTGCATTTTCTAGGTGTGCCCTCACTTAAATAATTTTACTTTCGTATACTTTTGCTTTCATAGACTCAATACACTTGCCTTCTAAATGAGTCTCCTTAGTATATCAAAATGCCTGATGTTGGTCAGGATGGTTGGTCATGCTCTTTTCACTCCCAAACAAACTGACTCTTGACTTGTGATGGCAAACATGCTAGGAAACAGGTTTAGTGAGTTCAGTTTCTACCTAACATGGTTAGCTTCCCCGCTGGTAAAGCTCTGCTGAGACCTGGCTTCACTTAAGCATTTTGCAGACTTTCGACAGAGCAAAGAAAACAACACTGCAAGTGCATAGTAACTTTCTGTTTTACTTCTGATAACTGGGCTGAAGTCTCATCTTCCTTCCTAGTTGCTTAAAAGACAGTGGTTAAACTGATAGATGGGTTTCTATTTTGCTGATAACTTGCTATCTGAGAAATGCACTTTAAAAAGAGCATAGTTTAAAGTGCATATGTTTGATTGGTCTGTCTTAAACACAGAATCATAAGGCAGTATGTTAACCAAAGAGTTTGTAGTCCTAAAAGCACAAGTACTTTTTTTCCTTATAAAGGTCTAAATATAATTGAATTCTACTCTTGAAACTGTAACAAGGGTGCTGCTCTGTGGAAGTTAAATACTTGCAAATATCAGCTGCTCCATCAACAGTACTGCTAATGCAAGTCATTATGGAGCAATTTAAAAAAACGCAACACAACCCGAGCAAACATCAATCTGCAACAGAGAAATGAAGGAATTGAAACTTTGCTGACACATGTATGTCAGCTTGTGATAATGATCGTGAGGCTTGCTTTTCTTAGTGTTGGGCTGAGTTGGAGCATAAAATGTTCCAAGACTTGTTTTTCCTGAAGAGGTTCAATGGCAACTTTGTTTTGCAGGATTTTTGACACTCTGCAGAGAATTATCACCACATGGTAGGGAGCAACAGGAACACACTGTACACCTGGACAGCTCAGGGTGGACTTAAGGGTGGGAAGTGTTGGTGGCCCCCAGTACACTGCTCCTTAGGAGGCAGCCATCAGGATATGTAGATGTTTCCCAGCAGATCCAGTGGTATCACTCCTGCTAGGCAATTAATTTGTCCCTTTTCCTAAGTGATAATTCAGGCAACTGGCCACCCATGAATCAGCACAGGTGTCAGTCCTATCAGGTACCTTCTTGTCTGTGAGGGGTTGTCCTGGAATATCTGGGGGCTGCATGTGATAGTGCTGCAGATAAAAGTAAAAGCAAACTGGATTTGGGTACTGTGAAAGAAAAATGATATGTGAAGTGGAATGCTTCTATTACCTTTTAAGGAACAGATATGAGAGAGAAGCTGTAAATATTTGGGATAAAACCATTGTATCTGTTCTGGAATACTCTGTATCAGACGAAGTTTCTGTATCCACAGAGTACATACAGAAAAGGTCTATTTTTAGCTCATCTGGCTGTGGTGCTCTCTGTTACAATTGTAATATCTATCTACACATGCTAGAGATGACCTAACTCATCTCTACTGCCAGCAAAATAATGTCAGTCTTGGTTTTTAATAAGCCACTTTGATATAAGCTTCCTAATACTAGATTTAGGATCATAACTGAGCGCCCAGTTTTGAGAATATTATCCTTTCTCTGGCAACCTGCTTGTTCTTCCTGAATATTATTTTAAATCACATTTTCACAGGCTTTCAAAGTGAGTCTTGCTCAATTTTTTGGCTACTCAGTATGTTTTAATTGTAGTACAAATCTCTTCTGTAAGCTTGCTTTATGGCCTGTGACTGGATGGAAAAGTTATAAATATTTCTTGTGAGAGAAATTTAGAAGAAATGCTATATATTTGTTATTAACCTAAATGTATTTCAGATTTGCTCTTCAGGCAGGGTTGGTTGGACAGTTTATAAATTGCTGGTGTTTCTGAAATATCTCTGGAGTATAATTCATCTGTAGTCCTCAGGGCAGTGATTCTGGGTTCCTTTCTTTGTTTTTTGTGTTAGGGTTTTGTTTGTTCATTTTTATGGAGTTAATTAAGATAAACCAGTTCATTTTTTGTTTGTTAAATTAATCTTCATGAGAAATTTTGTCGAATCAGCACCAGAATACCCTCTGATCACTGGCATAAGCCAAAGAAGAGAGAAATGGCAACCTGGATTTCTTTTGTGTGAGAAAGTCTTTGTTTATGTACCTGGCTGTTAAAGCTGCTACTGCTCTGCAGCATCGTGTAATTGTAGGAACCATGCAGAGGCTGAAGGGGGAAGGTGTTCCTCTGCACGTACTGTAATTCTCCTCTGAATTAGAAAGTTATCACTAACAGATGCCAGATCTGTGATATTGCAGAGCTCACACACCTGCCTGCCTTCTGCTCCTGTGTGAAAGCTCTGGGTGTGTGGTGTTGTGTGCTGAGCTGAGGGGACGTCGCCTGGTGCCTGGTGCTCAAGCTTGTCACAGTGAGGTGGTTCCATCACAGGTTAGTGTTGCACTTGTCTGGGCCCTGTAGGAGCTTGAGGTTTTCCTTTGTCCACTTCAGAATATTTCTTTTGGAACCACTTCCAATTTTTCTTTGCTACTTTGCAATAGAAATATGTCTCTAAACATGTCCTCCAATGATTCTCCTGAAAGAACACAAGGACTGAATTGCTCTATAGATGCAGAGCATCTGCAGGTACTGTTGTAGCTTCTGCTCTTGGTGCAGATGAGAAGACTGAAAAGGAGATGGTGAGGCAGTATATAAAAGCCATCAAGTCCAACAGGATGCCCAAAATTACTTCTCAGGTGCTGATGGTGTCCCTATCTCAGTGCTTCTTTACTTAGTCTTTGAGGGTCTATGTTTTTGGGAAGAGGTAGATGGGATCGATCAGGTCTGGGTTTTCACCTGTATCATTTTTTCCTTGGTAAAGTAGGCCTTTGTTTTAAAGATGGTCATAGAAAGTTGATAGGGAAAGTTTCCTTGGCTGTGTTAACAAAAATCTGTGGCAACTGGTGTGTAGACTTATCTCTAGATTTCACAGTAGTGCCTTGTAAATTTTCTGTAATGACCTGTAATTGCTAATTCAATCAGAATGAACAATCCAGATACTGTTCTTTTAGATATTTAATTTAAAATGTTGCGCTGAACAGAAGTGGTTATGGTTGTGTATTCTTTTGCAGTGCATCTTTAATGGACTTTTCTCACTTCCTGTGCTATAGAGAGATTAGAACACCCGAACATCAAAATTGCCTTCACCCAAAGCAATTACCCACACAGCAGGAAGTGCTTCTGGATCACCTGTACAAGCAGTCCTGGGCAGCATTTTAGGTGTATCTCTGCACCCTGTGAAACATCTTTCTAGAGTACTGCATGTCCTGGGCTTGCTAATAGAGTGATTAGAGAGAACTTTAGACTGCTGCTGTGTGTGCTCCCAGCACAACTCAAAACAGATGTAAGCCTTGCCTCTGACTTGCCCAAACTCTCCCTTCTGAGGGGATTGGCCTTGACTGCAAGCCCAGGACAGTTTCCTACAGTGCACATAGGTAGCTCTGGAAGAAGTGATGGAAGGCTGGATTCCCTGTGAGAGAAAATTGTCATGGTTCAGATAGCTACAATCCTCTTGTAGCCTTAGTCCCCACAAACCTCACTTTGTGGGTGCATAGCAGCCCTTTCTCCCACTCCTTCCTTCTGAAAGCTGGCCTTCTTTTACCAGTCAGCTCTGTAGAGTAGTTCAAAACATCTTAGACAGCTGGGTGAAACCTTTCTCTTGCTCTGGTAGAGAAATGTTTCCACCCCCATCTGAACAACCATTCTGTCCATTAGGTGGAGGTGGCAGCTTCACCCTCAACTGGTTTAGAAACCAGATATCTGAAGCAGGAAACTCAGCTCCATCATTATTAAAAAAAAAAAAAAAAAAGTTATAGGACACAGTTTGCAGTCCAGAAGTATGTATCTTGGCCTGTTAGGGGCCAGAAGTAAAAATCTATTGCAGTTCTATCTAGGCCTCTAACAGGTGTTGTGTGCCATGGGTGCTCTCTCCTTGCTTATGTGCTGAGTGCTGTGAGTCCAGCATTGGGCTGCTGAACTGTCCCCATGTGTTCGAGAGACAGCCTCTGTATGTAACTCGCATCTGTTTCCATGCTGACAGCCAGAAATACCAGCTTGTAGACTTACTTTTTTCCCCCCCAACACAGATTACTTATTTGTGACTCAGGATTAAAGCTTTATCCCCATTAAATACTGAATATAGCCTTTCTCCCCCTGCTTTAGACTAAGTGGTGTCTGCATTGAAAGAATGTGATACAAGCAATTTTTTTAGGAGGGTATTTATGTTGAAGGGTTTTTTACTGATGTTGTAAAGAATACACAGTCATTCTCAGCAGTTCAGATCTTTTCTGTGTCTACCAGAGATAGGTAATTTAGCTACAATGCGCTGCTTTTTTCTCCCCTATTAAAAAGCACTCCAGCCTGCAATTAACTGAGTGTGAAGGGAGAAAAGCAAAATTGTAGAAAACTGTTGTTGGTTTGGGGTTTGTTTTCCATACCCTGAAATCAGACAATTCACTTTACTTTAAAAGTACCTAAAGGCACTTGAGAGCTATGGTGAAAGAAATTGTTGGGTTTTAAAAAAAATCTTTTACTGGGGGGGAAGAGTTGAAGGCTCCCTCTAAATTAAAGTTGAGGAGATGAACTTAGCTCTTAGTCTGAAGAGATGTATGGTTTCTGTGCTGTCTTCCCACCTTTGGTGTTTCATATTCCTTTTCAAAGGCTGGGTGTAAGCCCTTCATTTCTCTTGCTACAGATGTGTGTGTGAGTGATACATGGAGAAAGATCACACTCCCACCCTGGCAGAGCCCTTGTGGGTGCAGCACTGCTGCCAGGAGTGTCTGTGGGCTTGGCTACACTGCTACCCCTGATGGCTTAGGAGTGGGTAGATCTGCTGCCACTGGAGGGTCCTGGCCCTAATGCCACACTGGTGGCACTTGCAGGTCTGCTGTAGTCCAGGCTGCATCTCCACAGCTGCCACTTTCCCTGTAGCTTTCTTCAAAATGCCTCTTTCCTGTTGAAACAGGTCTGTAGTAGGTGATTTTAAAGGCAGCTGAAGCCATCAAAATACCCGTTTCATATTTTAAGTGCACATTATGAGTGTATTACTGGTTCCTCCTCTGTTACCTTGTAAGCTCCTTGGAGGGGGGAGTTTGAACAGCAAAGCTGTGGGTCTGAGGAATGGACACCTTGGTGTCCTGGCTTTGTGGAAAAGTTTAAATAAAGTGGTCTGCTTATTCAGAATGCCACACCCTCCACAACTGTCTTCACTTCTCACTTAGAAAAAAATCTCCTCAATCCTAACTTATTTTTTAAAGTACGTTTGATATGTTCTCCTGCTCTTTGATTATGAAGTTGGAGGACTATTCTTGACAGTGAAAGGGATGGAAACAAAGGAGCACGGTACAAATGTATTCTAAAATGCAATTAACTTGTCTGTGCATAAGATGACAGTCTTTAATGTGTTGGCTGTTTATGGAAATGTGGTGTGTGTGTGTGCACCTGTATCTCTTGCCATCAGTAGCTAGCTGAAGAGAAAGCTGCTTGTGTGGCTTGTTGTCCCCTACGTGCGAGGTTGTTCCCTGAGTCAGCTCTGCAGCAGGACACGCTGTGACCGTGAGCGGTGCCAACACACTGTGGATGTAGTTATTGCTTCTGAGGCTCAGATGCTCTTCCATTAATTCAAGAATTGGATTAAATATGAAAACTGCTGTTGACCTTTGCCATTGCTTTGAATATGAGATACTAACAGAGAGATGTTATAACTGATGATAGTGTAAAAATAGCAAGTGTCCCACATGGATATGACTAGCTTTTGATTTTTACTCGGAATCCATTAGAATGAATGCTATCTGCTGCCACACTAATTCTAAGAAATTATTTCTCCCACACATATGCTTCTTAGCACTTGATATGAAGTCCTTCAGTAGCAAAAGGGCACCTGCATTTTAAGCACCATATGCCTCTCTGCTGTTTTTTACTGCTGCATAATCCTTCCTATTTCTCATTCCTTTGTGTCAGTCTCCATTGTACTTACTGATTGTGTAATGCCCTTTCTCCTGAAAAGATTTTCCTTATCCACGAGACAACTTGACTATTCTTCTTAAAATGCCTTCTTGGTGAGTGAATTGTTAATGTTTAGCCACAGACTCCACCCTCTACTGCAGTTAGAGAACTTGCTTTACAGTCTTTGCTGAAAATGCAACTCACACTTGTCCCATCCAAAACTGTCCTGAGTATGGAGACCAGGTATTGACATTCCTAGCACACCCAGCACTGTTACTTGCAGTCTCAGGATCTGCCTTATTTAGTATATGAACAACAAACTCTACTTTTATTTACTGTGAAATATTAAAAAAAATACATTTGGAGAAGTAGAGCCTTCATATGGGCATCTTTGAAAGTGATCTGGATTGGCTTTTGCATATAATGACATTTCACCAAAGACTTACTTAGGTTCTGCCTCACTGATACTGAATTTGCTTGTCTGTGTAGGAGCAATGAAGCTGATAGCTTACAGTGGTTGAGAGAGAGAGAGCACAAATCATGCTGTATTTGTGTTTGCTACTAGATGCCATTTTAAACTGGCTATTCACAGATTGAAATACCAACTTATTTTAATTGGCTTTTAGCTTTGCTGTGTAATTGATGCTTTTGAAAGTAGCCTTTAGAAGTTAGGCTCCCTAGAAGACCTTAAAGTGGCAAACACAGAGCACATATCTCTCCTGGCTAGCTGGGAGAGATATGGCTCCTGGGCTGAAAGGGCACTCACAGGAGATGTGAAGCAGTGTGGGGATTTGGCATCACTGGCTGCACTGCAGTTTTGCACAGTCTGGAAAATACAAGAATAACATGGAGGAAGAAAACTGGTGTAAAGGCTTGTTTCTGTTGAGAAGTGCCACCCAATTGTTTCTCTTGGGTTGTCTTTGACATTTTAGTTTATTATTATGTAATGTTATATATTAAGAGGAGGGTGACTGTAAGTGACCTTGCACAGACATGCCTGGCAGGGTTGGCTGTAGAATCCTCTCCTGTCTCAGAAAATTGAAGTGGAGCAGTGTGTTCAGCAGTGTTCAGTTTGTCTTGAAGGTTTATTCTTTGACAGTCATCTTTATACTGCTGCACAGCATAAAAGGTGTGGCTTTGTCATACCTATCTGCAATACTAGTGCCTTACCGGGAACATATTCCCACCAGGCACTGGTTACACTGAAGCATTCTTGGAAGAAGATGAGTATTTTGAAGAGGTGTTGGTGTGTGTGAAATAACCTTAATGCTGGGATAGACTTTTGTATAGGCAACTGAGTGCCAGGACACTCTTTCAGGCTAACCTTTATTGCTTTTGATCTCTGCACAGCAGTATGTCTGACTTGGCAAAAATTTGTTTATGAAGTTGATTTTTATATCTAGAGACTTTTAACCATGTTTCTACCATGTTCACATGTGCTAAAGTAATGTGTATACACACACACAGTCTCTTTCTGATTATTTTTTTACAGAGGTTCATAGACTTAAAATTAATCTTTTCCTCAGCACTGCATGACTGAAGAGTCAGTGATTTTCTAATGATGATCTGCTTGTTAATCTGCAGTAACAAAATATAATTGCAGCATACTCTGATTATACATGTGCCTTCATGAAACAGAGAAATGTCAACGTAGATATCTTGGTGATACTTAGTACTTGATTATGTCCCTGATTTCCTCAGGGAACCATAAAAATGGTTTATTGCTTTTGCTGGCAAATGCTTGAGTATACTTATTTCAACATTTTCATTTTTCGATCCTAATGGTTTTGGGATTTCTTCCAAAGTAAAAAAGATGGGACTGTTACATTTTTTTGTTCTCTGTGCTTCAAACACAAATATTATAATATCATTGCATCAGGTGCTTATGATGTCAGATAGTTGGTGTTTTGTCAACACTAATTATGGCTAGGGGAAACATTGCATTATTTGTTGTTTGTGCATATGATATAGCCCCACTCCCAAAGACTGAAAGACTGGGGCAAGAGGTGTAAGAACAATCAACTTTGCATTTATGATCACTTTATTCTTAGCCTGTGGAAGCTAAGCCCCCCCATCAGGGTTTCAATCTTCTAGGAACTTCTTAAACTTATACTTCTATTCTCAAAACCAAAATTGGACAAACAAACCCAAATTATGCCTCTGAAGCACTCAGTGTGCTAAGCTCACAAGCCAAAGTCAGAGGTTGTCTTTACTTCTCTGCTACCAGGCCACACAAGTTGTTTTTCTGCATTAGGTGCTACTTCTGCCACATCTCTAAGAGAAAGTTGAGACCCCCACAATTTTTGGAGGATGATGTCTATACGAATTTTGTTAGCCTCCTTTTGCTCCTCTTTTTTCATTCACATGAGGCTAACACGTAAGTCTTGCTCTCCAATGGTTCCTGTGGGTATTGCTGTTGTCATGTCTTTCAGCTCTCCTAGAAATAACATAATGCTGACTGCCTGCTTTTTTGTGGGAATCTCCTAACACTCTTTCCTTGTTACTTCACTTCTCTCCATGGTGCATCCCGTAACTTATTTTAATGCTGACAACCTGGATTCCTCTCCATGCATCAGACCTACTTTTTTTTTTTTTCCAGTCTAAACTAAAAACCTTTGCTCACTTCCCTGCCTCGTGGGAATGTGAGGATTGGCTCAAGATCAGAATGGCTGAAATAGCTTGTAATTTTTATCTTCTTCCTGCTACCAAAGTCTTCATCACTGTGAACCATTAGACCACTGATGAAACTTTCTGTGCCTTGTGTTCATCTGTAAGCTGTTTAAGCTGTGTAAGTTATTTCTAGGTAACATATGAGTGAGGTATGAATTCCTATGTGTCTCTACACATGTACAGTCCAGGCTTTCATTGCAACATTGGCTCCTTTGATGTTCTGGTTCTCAAGGCACAGGAGAATTTTGTTCAGATTAAACTTTTGATGTTTGTGTTACGAGAAACTTTTTCTCCTTGACCCTCATTTGCTTTGTTGCTGTGTTCTCAGCTGTCCTCAGTAAAGTGAAAGATAAAGATACCACTATCTCTAGGACCATTTAATCATAACAAGAGTCAAACTAACATTTCTTAACTTGCTAATAGACTGTGTCAAAAGCAAGACATACTTTTTAGTCATTATACTTTTAAAAAAAGGCTTTAAGTTTGATGCATGAGCAAAGTATGGATTTCACAAATAGGAGAAGAAAACCTGGACCATTGATAGCTATTTACTACCAGGGCTATGTTGTAGAGTTTTCCTTGAATAGTGAGCAAAGAAATTTGAGTTAATTTGTAACATTTATTGTGGCGGGTCGGCCCCCAAGCTGCCTCCGCCCCCCAGGCCGGGGATGCCTCCTCTGGAGGAGGAGAATTGCCTGGGCAGGCCCCTGGGGTATGAGTCTCTGGGTCCGCCCCTGAATTGTAGGGAAAGGCGTGCCCAGGGCTCTGACTCCACCCTCTCTTCCAGTAAGTTCTGTTCTGTTATGTATCTCATTGGTTTATTTGAATTGTAACCCACCCCACTATGTAACTATTGGTTCTGTTTGCTTGTCCCCTCCCTTTCCCTCTTCCCTCATTGGTCGTCCCTTTCCCAATATAACCAGCTGCCTTTAGGCAGTCGGGGCCATTTTGCCAAGCCATTCTGTCAGGCTGTTCAGCCGCACCACGTGCTTGGCGGTGGCCCTCCTTCCCTGCTCTTCCTCCTGATCACCATGACCCCTCTACCTCAATAAAGGAGAGCTTGGGGAGAAGCATTTCTCCCCACCACCCTTTACCTTGTCAGCCTCCTCTTTATTTTCGACTACTACAATTTATGATAAGTAACAAATTTATAACAAGTTTGTAAAAAAACCAGTCTTTCAGTAAGTTAGAGCTTCTGAGATCTGCAGAATCCTTAATTGCAGAGAAGGGCAATGCATAAGAACAATAGTTGGAGCTTTTGTAATGATGCCAAAGTGCCAGAATCCAAATGATGCAATATGTGCATGGTGTTTTTGATCCTTGAACTGATCACATTTGACCCAAGTGTGTGCACCCACGCGCAACATTCACACCTCGGAGCTGTATTGCTCCCTTTCCAGAATAGCCTGTTCTTGTGTAATACTCTATCTGAGCACAGAGACAGATGTCTGATGCTTCACTTGATTGGTAACACTATTTCTTCACATTTGATTTAGTATAGAAAATACACCGTTTTACATGTGGGTATGGTACTGTATTAATGACACCAGAAAAACTTGTCAGTTAAAATTTAGGTTCTTCTTTCCATTGTCCTGGTACATAAACTGAGTGTATGTTGCGTGGAGAATATAAAAAGCCTATGAATCATATACTGAGCTAAATATATGACCAATGGAAAGCTGATACACCTTAAGTTAATAGTTAGACATACTCCTAAATTTAACTGTTCTTACTGTGGCTGGTTTATCTGTCACATTGTATTTGCCTTACTTGTTGAGAGAATTGAAACAGCAGCTTGCTGGCAAATACAGGTTTATGAGAAATTCCTGCTCAAATGGGGATTCTGTGGTGTGGAGGCAGTGGACTGGTGTAACCAGGAGGGTGTTCTGGAGCTGCTGAAAAGGACTGGGAAGTCTTTACTTGTTTCTGTTAGCAGCTGTTTGCCAGAGGTCCATTCCATAATGCTGGGCTTCAAAATTAAGGAAAATTAATTTGAAAACAGTGTCCTGTTTTTAAGATGTCTGTAATGTCTGGAATAAAGCTCATTTTCATGCTGTAACTTGAACTGACCAAGTTCCTTGGACTAGGAATTACTACTGGGATGTCATATTTGCAGGACATGTTCGAATAGACAAGTGGTTGCATTGGCCAGGAAAATTTTTCTATGACTTAGGGTTTGATGGGCTTGAGGATCAACCAGTTTGGTTGTAAGCTTCAGTGAGCAGGAGGTCAACCAGTACTGAAGAAGTCACCTAACCTGTCCAGAGGAAGTTGCAGAACAGATTTCTGCAGCAGCAGGTACCCCAAGGAGGAATGCTTGGCTGAATTGTGTCTGCAGAGAGAGAGGTGGCCAAGGAGAAGGCAGAGGACTTGAGGTCAGGCTTATTGAAGTGGATTGAGAGGCTGACTATGGAAAGACAGAGATATTCAGCCAGGGATATGAATTATTTTTAGGTACAGCAAATCAATGGCTGAAAAATGGGAAGCTTTCTTGCAAAGAAGAAAAATGTTCTGATTTCCTAGTCTAGTTTTCCTTGTGCTATTTGTTCAACCTTTCTATTTAGTCTGTGGGTCACAATCCAGTAACCTCAAATCTCTAAGGTAAAAAATATGAAATCCTGAAAAAGAACACTTTCTCTCAGGAGTTTAACTGGGGAGGGGGCTCCTGGCTGCAGCTGGGATTGGGCTGTTGAGGTATATATCAGAATTCAGCATCAGTTGCACCATCTCTGAACCACCACAAGTAAATTGCTCAGCCCTTAAAAATGTTTTTGCTGTTTATGCTGCTGCTTTTTTTCTTTGTATTCCTCCTTGCTTGGTACTCCTGCAGGAATAGTATAACAGGGAGTAGAGGAATAGTTGGGCTACTGCTGCTCATCAGCCTGAAGTTAGAACCTGGTTTTTATCACTGCATATTTATATGGGATGGAGAAAAAAGTGTGTGTATTTACAGCTCCATGAAATACCAAGTATTCAAGGATTGTAAAACCTTTTAACTTTAATTTTTGCATTTTAAAGATGGAAAAATAACACTAGATCTGAAATATGCAACAGGAAAGGTTTGCTCAAGATTGCTTGGGAAACTCACTGCTGAACTCAGATTGTGAGCTGTGATTCTGTCCTTACGCAGTGATTTCTCAGTGTTGTCTTTACAGTTCCAGGAAAAGCGGAACCTCTACTCTGAAGCAGTCAATGCTGTGCACGCTCTTTGCTCTTGTAATGACAATGATACACAGGGCCCCAGTTAAGCGTGATCTGGCTTTGCATATCTACCTGTGCCTGCCACAAATCCATATTTTCTTCTTTATAGTGGCCATGCAAAGCAGGCAGGCTGCCATGTCCCTTATCGGAGAGTGAGTTAGAGTGCGGGGGTGCTGGAGTGCCCTTCCCCATGGCTGAGTCTTTACCTGGCAAAGAGGAGTGAAGTGACTTCTTGTGACCTTTTTTCCTAGTCAACAGTTATAAAAAGAGCTGACTAATTTTATTTCAAGGGTGTCTGAGTATTGGTAAAACAATTAATGGGGGGTTTCCTGGGTGCCTTGTGGGGTTTTTGGTGTTTGCCACTAGTGTCTTCATATTAGGCATTGTGTGCATTACTCATGTGCATTACTGTGTGCAAGATCCTCTCAGTCCTTTATTTCTGTTTGATTTGGTGCAAATTTTTAGTTACTCTTTTAGGAGAAGAATTATGGCACACCTTGTTAACTTTCAGTTGAATTTAATGGTAAATTTTCCACTTAGACTGTTGGAAAATATGATCTTTTACTCAGAGTGTAGTCAAAACTGAATCCAGTACTCAAAGCAAATATTTTAGTAGTGCCCAGTCATTATGCAGGATACCAAATATGTAGATTTTGTATACGTAGTGATATTGTCTGCCAATTTTTTTTAGTTGTTATGTTTGTGGTCTAAAACTTGGCAGCCCGACACTCTGAGTGTTTTCCCAATGATCTGGCAGTTCAGTCTGCCAGAATTTAGCATGAGCAATTGGGCACACCTTTTGACAATGCTTTGCTATTATTACAAATATGACACTTTCTCCTGCACCCATCTGGATGTCAAATCCTGAAACATTATGGTAGCAATAATAATGCTGTGCTCATTCCCCAAGTTCTGTTGTTCCTTTCCAAATATTATAGCTGTTTATTCCAGAAGAAAAGGCTGAAGAGTCTACTTGCTTTCTCAGGGTAATTAGCTCCAGTCCTAAAACTAGTTCTCTATACTTGAGCCTAATAGCTAGGTAACACTTCACTGTAAGGAGCAGTTATCCAATTTGATCTCCCATTTATTGTTGCTTAACCTACTCTTGTTTCATAACAATTCCTCTTGCTTAAATTGATACAGCTTGTTAAAAACTTTGCAACAAAAAATTGCAATGGATATGTTTTTACTGGGTTGCATTAGCAATTGTGTAATTTATCTTTAGAATTTGGGAGAAATTTTCATTTGTGTTGGGCTTTGCTTGCTAGTGAGGAAAGGCTCACTGAAGCAGTAATTCTCTTGAGGTCCTTGGCATGAATAGGCATTGCAGCAATAATTTTTCTTTTCTCAATAACTATTTTAATTGCTGCAGCTTCAGAACACATCATTGTCAGGACATGACATGAACATGCTTTTGTACAGAAGCAGCAGAAAGCTCCACAATACCTGCAACAACATTTCAGCATATCTGTAGCCTCTTTTTATTTTTGTCATTCCTTCTTTCTGTGAATTACTGATCCCTTAATAAAAATGAGTGGGAAAGGTAGCCTTTCTATGTATTTGGGAGGGAAAGTACCATGAAACCACTTTATTCATACAGAAGCACATGTGGTCTTTGAAATACAACATTTAAATGACACAGTGCATCATAACCCATTTTGATTCAACTTCCACCATTTTCCTGTTTTGTTTTTGGTGTGTATATTTTCTAGCTGGCCATTGTACAGATCAGCAAATTTTCAGTGCATGCTCTGAAACGCTGGATTTTCTTTGGATGGATTTTCATCATGGCCCTATTGCCATTCTTTACAATCTGAAGAAAGCCTGCATTCATTAGGATTACTGCATCTGCAAAGGATGAAGAATAAGTGGGAATGATGAACTCCAGCGGTCATGAATGGGCAGATTGTCCCGGGCATTTATTCACTTGTCAGTATATTGAGGAGTATTTGGGCTGAAAAAAATGTTAGCATTGGGAAACATACTCTTTTTATTAAAAGAACAGTAGAGTACTCAGAGAGAGTGTATATTCCAGGACACACTAGTACAGCACATGCTGTCTCTCTTCCTAAGTGTGATTGATTTGTTTATTTCTCACTGAAAGCTTGTAATTTTAGATTCTAATTCTACTTTGCATTGCTAGCTGTGCTTGTCTTATCAGACAAGTCTTATCAAAAAGGTGCTTGCAATTCTGAGCGGGATGCTGCACTCTGTTGTGCCAGGAGCACTGAACAAGGAACACTTTGGTGTGCTGTCTGAAGATCAGAGTTTATTCTGGAGTCTGAAATGTTCCCTGTGACTCTCAAATATAAATAGTACTGTGACCAAGGGTTGTGTGCCTTCAGATTCCAATTTGCCCTTGCTGTGGTAGGTGTTGGTAAATGCACGTTTTTTTCCATGGTGTTCTGATAAAGCACTTTAGCAGTTCTATCCTCAGTGATAACAGTCTCTTCTCCATAAGGTGTTAATCAGGAGCAAATGACCACTGCGGAGTTGCTGCACTCTTAGATGGCATGCAGCACTTCCCAGTGCTCCAGTACTGGAGCAACTAAGGAATATCTCACGTTAACAGTTTGCTCTTGATGGGACAATCCGGTTCAACTACAACCAATGCTTCAGACAGATAAAACATAGGAAGATAGTACAATATAATTTAAAATAGAGAATTAAAGTGAAATGGTTTGGAAAGCGTTTTGGAAGGTATGTGTGAGTTGTGTGTCTGACACAAACATGTCTTGACTGCCTGGGGCTTCTGATTCCATTGGCAGTATCTGCTTTAGCAACTGCACAACCCAAATATAACACCCGTTAATGCTGTAGCAAAAATACAGCACTTCAGTGAGTGTCATTTATTACACACAGTATTAATATTCTGGCCTGAAGAAGGTTTCCTTGCCTTTGAGGTTTCACTAGGGACTCTCTTCTGGTTGAGTCAACAAGAAAATATAGGGACTTTGATACAGCTACTGAAGAGGCAAAAGTTAGTGGTGCTTTTTGAAGACAACCTCCTCTGAATAGTATTTTGCTACTGGTAGTTTGTTTCTGACAACTCTTGCATGAAGGCCTTTGAATAGCAAGAGCTTGAAAATAGTAGTTGTTTCCGAGAGAGGAAGAAAGAGCAAAGTGAGCAAGCAAGGGGGAAAATGTTTTCCCTTGATGAAGACACAGTGCTATATAAGCCACCTAGGTGCATATTTCGAATACTGTTTTCTTCAGATATTCAGTGAAATTATTTTGTATGCACTTGCCATCTTTAGGACCTTTGCTAGTACTAGACTTGAGCACACAGTGGTATGCTTTTTTGCAGTTCTCTTCTAATGTACATGTGTTCCCTGGTTTGACAGGAATTGGTGTGACTGCATTTCCTGACATCAGGACATCTGTGATCATTGCTCATAGATGTTGTTAATTGAATATTTGCACTTCTGTAGACATCAGGTGCCCAGCTGTTATATGTCAGGCTGAATTTGTATTACTATAGCCATGTCACAGATAAATTTTTTTTCATGTTCCTACCTGATGATTTTGACAGGTCACACTGAAGGAACTAGGTTGTATATTATATTTGTATGAACCAGCTTCCATGCTACTTCTGGCACAGAAAATTGAATAACAATGTCCAGTATTACTATATCCCACATTCATGTGGACTCCTAGGATATTTCACCAGGTCTTTGGATACTGCAAAAGTAATGACTATCATACTCATGCTCTGAAAGTGTACCAGGTACACCTGGGCAGTGCTTCTGTCCATCCTTGGGAAATGCATTATTGTCTTTGAGCCGCTGCACCACACCTGTGCTTCAGCTGCCCCAGTCCCGCTTGTGCTTTATCTTGGACTCAAAGATATTGTGTTTCTAGCAGCAGTGATGATCAGTTCCCCGGTACTGTTGGAGATAGTGTATCCAAAACAGCAAGTTATCTTGAACAGTTGCGACTTGAAAGGACTGCTTTACTCATGGTAGTGTCTATTAGGGGCTAGAAGAGAGCTTGAATGTGGTATATCAAGCTGTCACCCTGTAACGTTGCTGTAAAGTTTTCTTCCTTCCTTCTCCTGCTCTTAAAGAATGTGCTGGCTACTCTTGAGGTTCACATGATCATTAAGGGCTGTGATGTGTTTGCAGGGCAGTGCTATGACATCATCTTGCAGGTGAGAAGCTGTGGCGAGGAGCAAGATCTAAAGCATTCACTGAATCTTTCAGTTTTTCCTTTCTGATGCCTGCAGTTGGGATTTTCTTTTCTTGTGCTCCCACATATGGTCTCATATATCAGTGAAACTTGGAAAACCCACTACTCTTCTAAACCAAACCCCTAAATATTATTTGTTCAAGAATGCCAAGTTGGGCCCTGGTGAAAAGGGACCTGTGGTTGTTGGCATCACCTGGGAGCTCTTACAGGCTCGAGCCTGGACTCTAACTCCGCAGACAGCATGGCTTTGCTTTAAGGCTTTGTCACTCTTGGAAGAGACCCAACTTGCTGATATGCCTAACAAATTTTAACAAACTGGACGTGATCCTAGAGCATAGCAACTTTCGGTGAGTTGTAGAAAGTCTAATCTTAGGGTAAATCCAAGACATGTGTTGGAATGAGGCTGGGTTTCTGAGCTGTATAACCCAGCGCAATGTTCTGCCGGCTGGTTTCTGGGAGTGGAGAGCAATCTTCCAAAGCAAACTGAAATGAAGTTTATTGTGTTGCTTGTGCAGAGTGGAACACTTCCGTTTGCTTTAGCAAAATTGCATTCTGCACAGAAACATGCTATTGGAGTTAAGATAAAGCAATGATACCAGTGATGCAGGGAAAAGAAAAAGCAGGGGATGCAGCTCCTTCCAGTTTTTGTTACAGCTTCTTTGCACTTTGCTTCTTGGGGAGTGTTTTTGCCTTTGCTTTGTTGTCAGTCAGTTTGCCATCACCCAGCCCTTTTCCTCCCTCCCTGGGCTATGCCACAGTGCCCTCCCTACTCCAGCATCCATGGGTTTTCTGGCATCCCATGAGTCGGTGGTGTAGTTCGTGTCAAGGTAAATGTGGAAGCCTGGCTAAATATACAGACCTTTTTCTAATCGTTCACAATCAATGAATTGTAATAGAAGCCTCTTTGGAAATATTCATAACTTTATTAGGATTTTTCTTCCTAGTGCAGAAAGTGATTCTTTTAACAGCTAAAATAGCTGCTCTCACTATGTATTGCCACTTTGTTTGTTTTTTTAAGAAGTCTTGACTTCCTTTTTTTAATTCCCTTTTAAAAATCTTTTATGGAGGTCTCTAGTTAATCTTTTACAGTAAATTTATGTTAAAGCACAGGCATTAATAAGTATAGGACTTAAGTCTTGCAAGACAGAATTATACAAATTTTATTTGACAGAACTTCCCTTGCTTTTATGAGACATTTCCTCAGAAACTGGAACTGTGAAATGCGGTTCAGACAGAAATATTTTCTACTCCTTGTCTGAAAACAAAATCAAGTTACTTTTTATGCAATCACGCCTTTTGCAAAATTTACAGCAATGTTAGATGAGGATACCACAGATACCGCTCAGCCTGTCAGTATTGGACTGCAAAATCTTGAGTCTTGTTGACATCTCTGCAATTTGTCTGATTTTAGTATTTAATAAGTCTGATACTCTGCAACCTCAGAGTGAGAGCAGTTCTTTTAAAAACCACCTTGTGCTTTTGCCGGAGCTCTCACCAGGCTCTTTAGAGTCAGAGGTGTGTTTGCAGCACCATGTCTGATGGGTAGAGCGATAATCAGCTTTATGGCTCCATGCTCCTATTGTATTAAACTTCTAAGGAGTTTGCACAATGAATAGTTTGTGTAGCACATCAGGCCCTTGGGTTTGCTCCTGATCAGTGGCAGCTATGGCAAGACTTAAGTTGCCTTTTTAGGAGGATGAGAATGAGGAGTGTCCAGGTAGTGCTGCAGCCTGTGTGTTCCAGTTGTCTGCTTGTTCCTGAGTGGCTCTCTGGGACCTAGACTTTTCCAGAGGGAGAACAGGAGATGGATGAGAGGGGCAACCGGCATCTATCAGTGAAATGGCAACAGTCAAAGCAGCATATAAGGTCTGCTGATGTGCTGGGGAAAAGCCGCTGAGCCTGCTCAGTTTTTAGACACATTTTTATTTTTGTTGCCAGTAAATAGGGAATCTTGGAGAAATATAGTCTGAATGAACTTGTTTAGGAAGCATCTGTGAAGATGAGGGCTCGTTCATTCCAAACTATTGATTTGAACTCTGATTTTGTCATTGTATACCCAGGAGTCTATTTTTAGGATTACTAATCACCTGCAGGTTCCCACCAGCTGGACTTGCTTGTCATAGTAGAAAGTTCATTCTTTGCATCGTGCTAGCTCGAGTTGGAGGCTGCTGTTGACACTGCTGCCTCTTCCGGGTTTTGGCAGTCCAAGTGAAGAATCTGACTTCCTTCTTTCTGCAAACCCTTAGCCAATAGAAAGTAATGCACAAATTAGAAGTATTTGTCATTACATTCACATATTTCACCAAGGAAATCCATGCTATAGTCAGTAACTGTTGATATAGTTGATAAGTTTTGAATTGCTTTTGTGTAAGAAGGTGCATAGCTGAAGTTGAAAAGCTCTGTTATGTGGTTTGCGAGTTTTCTAAAACTCTTCCAAAACGTTTCAGTCTTCAAACCCATGGAAGTAGCTTTTTTAGGTCTCAAAAGTGGTTTTAGTGAGTAACATTCAGCTCACATCTAAAAGAAAAAAAAAAGAGTAAATTTTCCTTTTTTTTCCTTCTTTTTCCACTGGTGGCTTGAGTAAATTTTTGGTCACTTCATTTTCTTTGTAGTTATGACACTTGCAAGTTGCAAGTGCTTTGTCCTAATATTTCTTTAAATTTTGAATCTGAGCTTGAACTTTTAGATTTTTTTTTTGTCAGGCTTAAGTTGGTGCTTACTCTTCAACACTGTAATTTGTTTGCAGCTGTGTACTTTTCTTTTTTCCCCACCCATTGTGATGAACAGCCTGAAAGATAAATGTGTGGGAGCTCTTGCAAACTGCTAATGGATTTTAAAAGGCAAATCATTAAATGAGAACTCTCTTCAAGTGCACCAGGAGCGTTGGGTCTGAAAAAAATGAACTTCATTTATAGCACATTTGTGGCTTTTTAAGCATGAATTGCACAAAGGAGATTCAGTGTCTGCCTATGAGGTGCGCATGAACTCAACTCTAATACTTTGAGACACATTAAAACTTTTCTTCTGAGGTGTAAAAAGCATCATCTTGAGCTGAAAATGCTCCATTGAACTGGAAGCCTCAAGCAGTGGGTTGAAAGGAAAAGTTATTTATCTCCTGACTTGGTGCTTTGAGCAGCAATGGGAGAAATGGGAAATCCTAGGCTGGTTTCTCTTGGTTTTAACACTCAGCTGCTTGGAAGAGGAAGAGATGACAGCTGTGTTTCTAATTAGCTCTGGGCAAAAGCCATTCACCACTTCTAGTGGCTTCCCTTAATGTCAAGGTATACAGAGTGCTGGTACCAAAACTGAGCTTGGCAGAGGCAAAATAGAGGCTTGCAGTGCCTTGCCCTAGATACTTTACCTCCACTGAAGTAAATCTGAGGTCTTGATGTGTTAGCTACTGCTTCAGCTTTTGTGCTGTGAGGATATTAATAAGCTCACATACACTGCCATTTAACCTGAAAATTCACATGGCAGCAAATCTTGGAGTAAATGCATTTAAAAGTTTCAAGAGGCATTTCTCCAAGTATCTAATTAGTCATCTATCTCTTAACCATGATGTCCAAAGCAGTAGTACTAGTGTGTAACTTTGAAAAATAAAAATCCAGTTGCATGTTCTCTGACTGCAGCTCTCTCCATGAGCAGTGTGGATGGATGTGGAGTGTCTCAGCACTTAAGCAGTTGAAACTATGAGAAGGAAAAAACCATGAAACAATAGTATGTATGGATAAGATGTTACTCCACCCTGCCCTTATCTGTTACCAGGGCCTAACAGGCACGTTGCTATTAAATTGGGTACTTTTTCTGTGGTTTGGCGTGGCTGTTGCAAGCTGGACAAAATGCATTATAATGTATTGCATGTTGCTGTCACTGGCACTTGTATTATTCTGTCGTGCATTTTCTTAGACTAAGAAAAAAGTATCTTCGGAGAAGTGAAATTGAATAGAAGCCAGAATTCGCTGATACGGAATTTTACTTGAAAAATCTAAATGGAAAAGTGAAAAGGAAAGGCTGTGAAGGTTACATCTGAACAGTAGTATGACAGGTTACTTAAACTTATGTATACAAAAAAGGTAAAGGGTGTGCATGGTGAACAGCAGTGCATGGGGAACAGCAGTGCTTGGTTTCATGGCCTGTTACCCTCTGTGCTAGCTCATGAATGTGTGTACGAGTGCATCCCCTGTTGTCTAGTTTTATGTCAAGTGGGAGGTGTTCATACTTCTGGTGGCAAATGTATAAATTCACAGGTTTTCATAAGTACTGTGCGCAGTTAATTATTTTAAATTATTTAAATTACTTAAATTATTTAATTTAATTATTATTAAGTTGACTTAAACAATTTTCCAACTGAATTGATTATACATTGTCTGCTTTTATACTCCTAATTTGTCTTGGCTTCTGTTTCAGGTAGCCTGTCTTTTAGGCAACAGTGTCTTCCTGACAGGCTACTCACCTACCTTGGGATGCAAGAATTGTTCTATAGTGATTATTTTGTGCAAGATTTTAGTGTAGGGCCGAGAGTTGTTGGGTTGAAACTTTGGGTGGGAAAACCTGCTATCTCAACCTGACAATTTCTTATGTTTGTTTTTGAGGTTGTATTTGTTCAATAGAATATGCAGGGGAGTGGAATGAATGGCCAAAAGACAGCATGAATAAAATATAGGCTTTATGCACTTAAAATGGCTTAAGAACAAGCTCATGGAGTGCACAGTGGTATTGCTTGTAGAAGAGGGATCAGCCTTTGGAAGTGAGTTCTTACCTTTTTCTGTCCTGCCAAGAGGTCTTGCACGAAAGTGGTGCCAGCAGCTGTCCTGGGTGTCAGTGGGTCGGATTATTCCATGTAGCAGCAATGGGCTGCTCTTCATCTCTAGTGAACCTGATTTTATTAGCACTCAGGTGACACCTTTAGCCTAGGAGGAGACATGAAATCATAAGTTCCCATCCAACTCTGCGCTACCAGTGAGACATGCTGGGGTTAGAGTTGAGGTGGAATGCAGAGAAGAGATGAAACGGATATGGTTGCTTGGGCATCGTGTTGGCACCACGGGTGCTGAAAAAGACGTAAGAGATGGCAGAAATGTCAGGCTGCAGCAGCACCTGAGATCTGTTGGGAGCAGGCAAGGAGGAATCAGTGTGTAGAGGGAGCAGAGCAAGGAGTTAGTGGCTAGAAACTGTACGGTGAGCTCAGCTGGGAAAAGGTAAAGCTTGTACCAATTTAGGAGGAAAGAAGGAGGGTGGTAACAGGCTGTGTAGGAAGTTGGGAATTGCAGCTGTGGGACCTCTGGACAATGTGCTACTTGTAAGCAGGCTGAGCTTTTGGATGGCTTTTTTTGTTCCAGCACAAAGTGCATTCTTTCTTCTTCTTCAGCTCATGGGAATCAGTCGGGAAGGCAGAAGTGTCATGAAACTGCTCATGCACTGCAGGCTGTGGCAGCAGTTGTTTGCTGGCTTCTGCAGTTAGTGCTAAGACAACTGCTTAAATTTCAAACTACATATGAAAACAAGTAATAGCAGATTTCTTTGCTCCTCTGTTCAACTGTCCATAAGGTCCTAGAAGAGCATTTACTGGCTTTCTTTTTTGGTTCAAAGCATGCGAAGTGGGATGGATGTTAGAACAGCTGTACAGTGGGATTGAGAATTGTGGTGTGGTTGTGGGAAGACCATGGTCAATGAAGTGCCTGTACTCAAAGGAGTCGCCCAGAAAGGAGAAACAGGGGGAGCATGTGGCTTCTGGGCCCCGCTTTGGGAGAGGTCAGTAAGGGGCAGGCTGCTGCTATGAGATGGGGTAGATCTTCTGTTGGGCTGCGTGTGTTTGGATGTTGTTATAACAAGGCTTCTCTGGTCAGACATAATTATTACAGAAAGCCAGAGTTGTCATCTTGCTGCTATTTCTGTCTTTTGGGTCAGTGCATTTCTCTGTAAGCCACAAACCATTTTATCCATAAGTGATGGTTGGTTTTCTGCCCAAGGCTACAGAACATGGGGCTTGCCTCGGCAAAGATTTCTTTTCATTGAAAATTCAGTCAAATTGAAACTTTTGTGTCTTCTACATGTAGAAGGTTGTGCTGTTAGTAACTAGAAAGAGTTTAGTGCAAAAAGATCTTTGGGAAGAGAGAAGTACTGGAATGTTTCAGTTGTCTCAAGGAGAATTTTTCTGATACAAGTTTTATTTCATTCACCTTGCTCAAATTTCTTCCTGTTCTTTTCTTTCTATGATGTTGTTTTGGCCCCTGTCCTAATCAGAAGTTCCCAAAAATGGTTCTTAGGATGAAGGCCTCCACACGTGTATTACTTGCTTCAAATGAGCGAAGGCCTGAGTTCCTAGTCCCTAGCAAGAAAACAGACTTAGCTAAACTCCTTGTAGCTATTATGGGAACTCTGAACCCAAAACTGTACCAAGATGGATGTATTTCCTGCCCCTTTCCCCTTCCTCCTCTCCTTAAGTCAAACCTTCAAAATTAAGTGACAATGTCAGCAAAGATATTGTTGCTGCTTAATGAGTTTCAATTGGGTTACAGTTTGAAGCCTGACTCCTTGCAATGACAGATTAATAACTACTTCTGCTGAAGCTTTAGGAGGGGGCATAATTATTTTCTGGGCTTTTTTTTTTTTTTTTTTTTTTAACCTGGAAAGCTTCATTTCTTGCTAGTGCCTGAGCCAGGTGCTATTACTGTAAATCTTTTTGTAACAAAAGACTTGACATTATTATTTTTCAGACTCTAAAGAAATTGTGGCCTCCTATTTGAGATATGCTGAGTATTCTAACATGCAAATGGGAGAAAAAGCAATAACAGAACACAAGGATTAAACAGAAAGCTTTGTATTATGCACCATAAAACTGCTGCTGGTCCTGCTGTTGGTTCTTCTTGGTGTCTGGGGGAAAGAATCTCAGTGTTTGGGGTTTTATTCATCTGGCTTAGAAGTCTGTGTTGAAAGAAAGGCTTCAGGTCTGCTCCTGCCACAGCTGAGTGGGACCAGTTGCAGTTGGCACTTGGCTAGGGAGTCACTCCTGTGTGAGGCAGGCAAAGGGAGCCCCAGTGGGGCAGAGGTTGGTGTCTTCATGGTGGCCCGTTGCTGCTCACACTTCTGAGGATGTATGTGGTGTTAGTACATGTATGGCTTTCACCACTTGGGTTTTATAAATAAGGAGGGGAACTTACATTTTTAAAAGTATAAGGAGCTTTTAAAATGTTATTTATAAAGTATGTAACAGCAAGGGCTCTGTTAAATCTCTGTTGCATGAAACAATGATTATGTGGTAACTTAACTTGAAAACACCGGAGTTGAGATGATTTGCAGAGTCTTGGTCCTTTGCAATCACTGACAAATACCTGTGCCCTTTATAACTGTGGTATTTTATTTCTAAGCTAAGATTGCCTCTTTAAATTGTCTTTTGTGGCTTGTCCAAGCTCTTTCACTGAGTCACTCCAAGGGCTGGGATTTGGCTCAGGAGCCTTGACTCATAGTCCTGTGCTTGGACTAGAGGCCACATGTGATTACCACAGGACAGCAGCTTCTTCCTGGGCTGTCTGTCAGTTCATGCTGTTTGATAGATGCTGTCAGGTTGGGGTGTATGTGTTTTGTGGGTTTAGGTTTTTTTGGTTTGGGTTTGTTTTTTTTTTTTTTTTAAACTTTTTTTTGTTTCTTCTGGGTTTCAGATTCTGGGGGAGAATACAAGGACCAATTTTTCTTACTGGCTATCATTTTACCACATATTTATGCTCATCTTTCTGTGGTTGCTGTCTTGCTAATAGGGTCTACTCATCCCTCCAAATTATTTGGAATGAACTATTTTTTCTGGAGTTACAGGTCTCCTGTGCAAATGTGAAGCTGTATATGAAACTTAGTAGTTCTTCTGAAAACAACTTTTGAAATTTGAAAGCAATCTTTTGTTTAAATCTCTTGATAGTTGTATTTTTTAATCACTCTTTTTCTACCTTGAATCTGTTCTTTAATCCCATCATCAGTAAGAATGGGCATGACAGAATAAAGCATACCTGCCTGGCTCTGTAGTTCATAATTTTTTTTACCATTTTGCTATACATATAAGTAGTTAAATCACACTAACATGACACAACATGAAAAAGAACTAGATCCCTTCACTCCTGTGAGTTTTTTGGAACCAAAGGCTTGTGAGGAGGCATGAGTGTGCAGTGTTTGGCTGTACAGAGCCAGCAAGTTAATTTGATACTTGGTTCTGCACAGCGTGCCAAAAACTTTTTTCTGTAATCTGTTTATTTAAATTCAAAACTATGCTTAGTTTGGCTTATTTTAAAAGTGAATAAAATGCTTTTTACAAAGATGCCCTTGATAGCATAGTGTTATATCTGTCCTCAAGGAGGAAGAATTACCCTCTTGTTTACTGTCTTTTAACTTCCTTATCTAAAATAGCCCTAAGGCAAAGACAAAGCATGACCTTGAATCTGTTATTCAAAATTTTAAGGTTTGGATATCTGCAAAATTTCTTCCAGACTTCAAGAGCTGGCATCCTCTGCATCCTTTTCCTGTTGAAAAATGCTTTTTTTAAAAGTATTTTTTTAACTGAAATGTGGTGAGGATTTATCATGTGCTTACACTGCTGAACATAAGCTGCTTCACATTTTTCAAAGTTTGTTTCTTCTGCAGCGATGTGACAGGCTGGTGAACGCCATGCTGGCAGCATTGCACCATTGAGAAAGTAGCTAATAGATTAGCCACGCTGAGTGCAAGACAGAATCGCAGAATCACAATTAGGTTGGAAGAGACCTCTGAGATCGAGTCTAATTCTGGACCAAACACCACTGTGTCAATAGACCATGGCATGAGCAGTTAAACAACTCCAGGGATGATGACCCCACCACCTCCCTGGGCAGTCTGTCTAATCAACCTTTATGCGAAGAAATTCCTCCTCATGTCCAGCTTGAACCTTCCCTGGCACAGCTTGAGGCCTTTTCCCCTTGTCCTGTCGCTGGCTGCTGGGAGAAGAGGTCAACCCCCACCTGGCCACAGTCCCCTTCTGGTGGTTGTAGAGAGTGATAAGGGCAACCCTGAGCCTCCTTTTCTCCAGGCTAGATAACCCCAGTTGCCTCAGCTGCTCCTCACAGGACTTGTGCTCCAGACCCTTCACCAGCTCTGCCGCCCTTCTCTGGCTCTGCTCCTGTACCTCAGTGTCCTTCCTGAGCTGAGGTGCCCAGAGCTGGACACAGCACTCGAGGCGTGGCCCCACCAGTGCCGAGTGCAGGGAAGTACAGCTGCTGTCAGAGACCTGGGGTTTGCAGACAATGGCTCAACCCTTCTTCTCGGTGCTGTGGAGTGCTCCTCTGCCCTCCTGTATGGGGTACTGCAATGCCTGGCAAGCAAATGGTGTAGAGAGTGAGTTGCTCGTGCTTCTGGAGATGGTATGTAACATTACTGACTCAGCTCTGGATCAGAAACAATGCTTGAATTATTTTGTAAAAGTGTTGAAACTTCCTCATCAATCACCGTGAAATTTGAAGGTGTGGTCTGTGAAGTTTGAAGGTTGACCCTCTAAAAATTTTGTCTCTGTTGGTGTTCAGGCTATTTAAAGTAAGACTTTCCAACTGTGGTATCTTGATCCACACAAACATCCAATAGAAAAATGATCTATGTGATAAACACTGTGTATTATTATTAATCTTTCACCTTGAAAATACCTACAGGGCTTTCTTTCATCCTTGCCAAGTTTTTTTCATCTTTGTTTCTTTGTCTTCAGCTGGTAAAAAGTTCAGTTTGGGAGTAGGGAGGAAAAATTGGGACTTTTAAACATAAGAAATCCTTTTTAAAAAAAATATTCTTTGTGTGTATTTTCAAAAGCAAACAGGTATTTTGCTCTCTATCACTGAAGAAGCTGGTGCCCAGGTACCTAAATGTGCTATTCTGCCTCTGTGTGGGCTGCACTAAGGAAGATAAACTCTGCCAAGCTGAGACTGGCTCCCACCGCTGACAGTGTTGCCCAGCTTCACAAACCTGCCAGTGGTTTGCTGTAGTGCCACTTCCAAAATATACAATTATTGCAAAAAAAAAAAAGAAAAAAAAAGAGAAACAAGTGCTTTATGTGATGTATCGCAGAATCTGCTTTCCTGTACTTATGTGGAATTAGTTGAATATCTCCTGGTCACCTCTCTTGCCTGCTTTTGATAGGGTGAGTTGAGGCCCAGGACAGATAGCAAATCAGGGTGGACTGAGGAAGTAAAAGCAGCCCCTTCCTCATCTGATGGATGTTTTTGGCTTTTATGAGGAGACTCATTGCTATTTCTTCTGCTCTGACTTACGGAGTCAGGAGCGCAGACTGTCATTTAAACAAAATAAAAACCCAGCTCCAAAGCAGCAGAAAGCCCCAAGACTGACCCACAAAGCATCTAAGGTGATTTAAAAGAAACTTTTGCAGTATAAAATATCTGTCTGAGAGTTCCGAATGTTCATGGGAAAGACCTCGGGAGGTAGTCTTGTCCAGCCCCTGGCTCACAGCTGGCCCTCACAGCTTGGGTCGCTCATAGCTGTACTCAAGTGAGTTTTGGCTTTAGACAAGGAAGGAGATGATGCAGCCTTTGTGGCAGCCTGTTCTGGTGCTTAGCCACTTCATTGTTTTAAATAACAAACCTTGCCTAATTTTTTTTGCCCGCATCGCAACAAGTTTGTTGCCTTTAATCACTGTGTGCTTTCCAGAAGATTCTTGATTCTCTGCCTCTCCAGGGAGTAGCTGCAAACAGAAGTGAAGTATCTATCAAGTCTCCTTCAGTCTGAAATGTGGTTGAAAGGGAAGGACCCTCAGCCTTCAGCGCCTGGCTCTTTACCAGAAGTGTATGAAAGAAACTGCATCTGAACAGGTTTGAGCTTACAGGTTGATCCAGTCCACGGATTCACGGATCAAGTTGAATTCACTGATCAAACTGTGTGATGTGAAGTGTGAACGCCTCTGGTTCCTGCAGTCTGCTGCCAGCTGGCACTCCCTGAGACCTCAGGGCTGCTTCAGCAGAGAATTGGGCTGGAAATCACACAGACCATGGCTCTTACCAGATAAATGTACTCGTGGTGATGTGTCTTTCTGAACTCGTGTTTTCACTTCAGTGACTTCTGTACTCAAACAAACCAAAAGTAAAGATGACATTTTAAATGGTGTGTTGTTAGATTGTTAGATCAACAAATCAAGTTCCATCAAAGGAGGTTTAGATTGGATATTAGGATTATTTTTTTCACTGAAAGGGTGGTCAAGCATTGGAATTGCTCGGGAAGGTGGATGAGTTACCATTCCTGGAAGTGTTTAAAAGACGTGTAGATGTGGCACTTAGGGATATGGTTTAGTGGTGGACCTGACAGTGCCAGGTTAACAGTTGGACTTGGTGATCTTAGGTATTTTCCAGCTCAAATGATTCAATGATTTTATGACTGTGTCTGAAATCTAATATTTTTCATTATCAATAATGATTTGTTTCAGAAAGGAGAAAATATTCCCAGGTTTTAATGCTTCATTTCTAGTAAGATATTCTTTGTGTACAAGGTGCATGATCAGCATTGTACAGACAAACTTCTGGCACAAATGCTCTCTCTGTTAAAAGTGAGAATGCAAGTCACGCATACAGGGTATTAAGTATTAGGTTTTGAGATTATCCTTCCTAAGAGTCCTTGAGCAATGATGTAAATTTGCCCTTGCAATAGTTACCATAACCTGAAACTTTGAAAGTAAGGTACTTCTCAAATGTTGAAGTATTTGTACCCAGTTACAGCTTTTTCTCCCTTGTGACAGTCTTGCAATAAAAGGCAGTGCTGGATTTATTTGGCCTAGAGGTTCTTTTTTTGAAGAGGTAGAGTGTTCTTAGGCAGTCAGAAAAATATTTGCTCTCTTGATTAGGCTCTCCACAAACTCACCACCAGTGATACCTTGGGCAGAAGGAACACAGGGTTTATCTACTGATTCTTCTCTATCTGTTCCTAGACCCTAGCAACCATTCATTGCTTCCAAATAAGCAACAGAGCTTATGAATTTGAACTTATTTTAACAGCCTAGAAGTAAGTCTTAACAGACTTAGTCTAGGCTTGTCCATTGAAAAATATCAGACTGGAATAGATAAATTGAAAAATTCCAGATAGACTCTTTCTATTCTATTTTTTGTTCTCCATCTGCAACTCTAATCTTTCAGAAATGGTTGAAATCAAGTGTCCATAGAAAATTACAGAGGATGCCTTGGTCTTGTGTATAACACCTAACGGCAGACAGCTTAGTACGGCATCCTTTCTGAGGCTGTAAATAGGGCTATTTGGTCTGCCTGAAAAACGTTTGGGATTTTAGTTTTTGTGATTTTGGGGGGCTTATTAAATGTATAAGCTTTGTTAATGTTGTTTTATCAAGTGAGATAGGATGTAGAAATTACATAACAAGTCCAGTAACTTTTTAGCACGTAAAAGATGAGATGTTCATTGGAAAATGAGAATTCTTTCATATAGCTTTCTGGGAACACTTCAAATTCTTTTTTGAAAAGCACTAATGACTTCTGTGAAATCTGTGCTTTAATGTTTCACTTTAATGTTCAAAACCTATTGGTTTGGGACTATATGATAAATATAGCAGTGTGCCTGCACCTTTGTGTAAAGTCAGGGAGGTTTTCATTCTTCTGATTAATCTTTTGAACTAATAGATGTCTAATATTTTGCTAATGAAGCTGGCCATGGAATTTGTGTGCCTTCCTTGGGCCCCTTTTGTTTTCTTATGTATTTCCTTTAATGACTGAGCTGTGGGTAGCTTTACCCACTTGACTGCTTCTGACAGCCTTTTGCCTCAACAAAGGCACCTAGCCCAGGTGCATCCTGCTGCAAGACAGCAGCCTGGCAGCAGGGATCACATGTTCCTAAACTGCATGGTGTTCAGTGCAAAAAATGCACTCCTTTTGGTGTTTTGTCAGTAGGAGGTCCATGGAAATTCTCTGTAGCTGTGTTACTGGGCAATGGGATACTGAGGGTTAAAGAATGCACCACTTAAAATGCTAAGTACTAGTTATGGATATAATTGTCATATAACTGGTATATTTTATTGGTGGGGGGAATGTACCAGTGAATTATATCCAGTTGTACAGTGCAATCACCCCCTGCTCTCCAGTTTCTCTTCCTAATGTAATAGTAATGGGGATTCCCATCTGCTTTTGCAATGCATTCACTGAGGACAGTCTCGGAATCTAAGAAGCTATTACATCTACCAGTGTCCCCCTGTCTACTCTCAGCTGAGCAGCAATATAGATTTGGCTTTGTGCCGCAGCTATGTGTAAGCTCATCTGGAGAGTTTTCATTCTGCATCCTGATTTATTACAGGACTTCTGGCTGATGCTGGCTAGATCTGTTTTTACCACAATCAGTCTGTGATGTATTCTGTGAGCGCAGCTCTTCCTAGCAGGGTGAGAGCAGCAGAAAGCTTAGGCTGCTTGCGTGGCTGGGTTGATGAAGGCGTCTGTCTGTAGCCATAACTGGTAGTGCAAGTGGCTTGGAGGTGACTGGCTGTAACCTGGCACTTTGTGCAGAGCTGTGTTTCCTCCTCATCCATCATGTGTAGCTGTAAAATGCTCCGGTGGTGTTAAGAGATGCTTCTATAAATCTGTGTATTTAAATTGTCAGCATTTGAAATTTCAGTAAGTGGATTTATCTTGCTTAGGGAATTTCTTGCCCTGTGTTCTCTCTGAGTATGTACTTCCCTTTTCTAAATAAAACATATCTTAATATTCCAGTTGTTTTGGAATGATCTTGTGGCTGCTATGTTCTCTCGATCATAAAGAAGGAGGGCTGGAGGTGAGCCTCCCACTGTCACAACTGCTACCTGCTGTACCTTCTTGCATTAAAACAGTTTTGTCACTGTGAACTTGAAGAGAATGAGGTGTCTTCTTTTGGCTGGCTTTTTGGGGATACAATTTGATTACTCTTTACACTATCCCATAATGATATGTCTATTTGGTTTTTTTTGTTGTGTGTGGTAGATTTTTTTTTCTTTGTTTTACCTCATTTATTTTCTAGTTATTACCTGTCAGCTTCATTTCCTATCTGGCAAGATAGATCTATGAATGCAGAGGGAGGTCACAGAGAGCAAAACCAATGTTGGCTACTGACTTGTCAACAAAAGCATCAAATATCCATCTTCATCTTGCAGTTGTCTGGAACAAGGATTAAATTGCAGAACAACCTAAGACAGCAGGGGAGGCTCTAGTAAATGGGTATCGATTTGTTCACCTACCGGACCAAAACCGCTTTAACTGTTCCTACATATTCTCTCTGCAGAAGTTCTTTTCTTAGTATGTTTTAACAGGAATGGTGCTCAGTTAAAACCTTGTGGTTTTCCAGCCCCCTGGCATTAAGATATGAATTATTTTTGTCGCTGTGTCTGATGCATCTGTTATTTATAACATTTTCTGGTTGGATTTTCTCTGCTGGCTAAGTAATTTGTCTGATATTCCTGAATCCTGGATCTATTATGATTGCTCATTTATACCTTACTTGATTTTTGTTTATGTGAATTGTGGAAAATGCGTCTTCTTTGTGCATGTCATCTGACTTTTAGTTTTAAAGTTTTGGAGTACACAGAAGATTGTGCAACAGGCATTGTTTACTATTTTTGAAGTATTGTAAGACTAAAACTGCATCCTTGCTGCAACCACAAAATAATATGGCAAACATCACCAGTCCAGCTCTGTTACAGTCATGTGTTTCCAGCAGTCATTGTTTTCTGGCAATGGTGTGTTTGCTTGGTTCTGTCCTGAGGCAGGTGAAATGTATTTGATGTGCCCTAATGTTCAGCCTCTCATGTGACTGGGGGTTTACACTTTTGAGGTGTGAACAAGGATGAGGAAGACAAAAACTGAAATGGAGCTTTTGTTTGTCACTTCAGTCAGGCACCAGATTGTTCAAATTCCTTGGTAGCTTTGGTGTGTTCAAGGCCCCTCTTCCTCTGTAGAAAACTGATGGTAACAATTCACTTCAACATGTTTATGATGTACATGTGCTTGTAAAGATCATTCATTATCCCTTGGATGTCTTTTAGAACTCGAAAAGGTGCTAGAGTAGCAAATCAAACTCGTGTATTTTGAACTCTCTTCCAGGGCTCATAGTTGGGGTGATCCTGAGGTACGGGACCCCCTCCACGAGTGGCCATGACAAACCATTCAGCTGCTCGCAGGAGGACAGGCCCTTCACAACCCTGCTGGTCAACGTCAGCGGCAAGTTCTTCGAGTACACACTCAAAGGGGAAATCAGCCCAGGCAAGATCCACAACGTGGAGCAAAATGACATGTTGAGAAAGGTGAGGCTACACCATTTCTTGTTTTTGGCTGAGAGTTCCTGCTTCATCTCTGCTTCCCTCTCTCCTCCCTCTTCTATTCTGTTAGGTAGTGTCAAGTGTCAGTATTCCTGATAGTAACAGAGCTTCACTGCTTAATTCAAAAGCACCTTCTGTATTATATCATGCTGCAGATACTGTGCTCTGTTACATATATGTAGTGCTTTCCTAAAACCCTTGGTTTGAAGACTTAATGTACATTTCTAACATCCATAGAATTCAGACACCAGCTCAACAACAAAAAAAACTCCTTATGCTCCCTTGTGTAAATGCAATAAAAGAAAAATGATCATTTCTTAGTGAAAAGTGATTGTTCCGCGTTTTGTTGGTTGTTTTTTTTTTCCCCCTAGGTTTTTAAAATCTGTTTATTGTCTGGAAATAGTCAGTACTTCCACCCCTACAAACCACCAAATGAGACAGCCTGGTGCTGGAAGTGAAATTCATCATCAGCTGTTATTCAGATGTGTTATTTGCCTTTTTATTCAGTGTCAGGAATGAACCACCTTTTGTGTGTATCGAAGCTAGACTTTGAAGTATAGGATTGTGATCTAAAAATACTTCTTTCTGCAGAGTGTGGAAAGAGCTTAGCTGCCTGTCTATCTGTCTGCTGTAGGTATCTAAAGTTAGCTGAAATGAGTCCTGCTCTGGGAGGGCACAGTTGAAGTGTTTGTCTTCTAACCTGTGCTTAGGCAGAGGGTGAAGAGAGCCTAGGTAGCCTCACATGTGTGAAAGTCTTCTCTTTTGCATTTATCTGTTGTTTTTCTTCCTTAGTGTAGTGTAGTCCTTCATGGATATCTGGAACTTCTACTGAAATACATGGAAAAGGTGTATGATCCAAATTTCTGAAAACCAGTCTTGTATCTGACTTGATTGGCTTACAATAACTAGTCAGTGGCTAAACTTGCACAAAAAAGTAAGCTAAAATAGAATTTCATCTGCAGCTATATCAATATCAAATGTCACAATAGGAGAGATCTTCTCCAGCACAATTTCTACCAGATATTTTAAATTTAAAATAGGGGACTGTGTTTGGGACTACTGCCAGATTATCACTGGTAATGGATGTAAGGCCTATTCTTTCTAGATGCTATTTACCAACAAGAGCTGCAGCTTTTTCCTGCTATGTACAAATAGAGCTGGCCAATGTTTTAGAGGGTCAGTTTATCTATTTCAACAACTAAAAATAGCGGTTGTCAGAAAATGAAAGAGGAAAAAGACCTAACAATTTGAATATGTCTGTTTCTAACTGAAATTTCATATTTTATTTTTTAGGTAACATTTGACCCAGAAGTTTTTTTCAACATTCTGTTGCCTCCTATTATTTTTCATGCTGGTTATAGCCTGAAGAAAGTAAGTGCAATAACTTCTGAGGAGAATAGGTGCTTTTTTTCTTAATATGAGATTGCTGCTTTGTTCAGGATTGTAGTCTCCTTTCAAGCATTTACTTATAGTAGGAAAAATCTCATTTCCTCCAGAGATGGTCATATTGTTTTTAGAGTCATACTGTTTCTAGAGAAAATACATGTATTTTTAAGTATAAATGTATTAACTCTATTTAATTTTGCTGATTTGTTTTCCTTTGAACTTAGCCAGAGATTAATGTCACTTTCATTTAAAGTAGAAGATATTCTATTATGTATTGTTTTGGTCCTTCTCAAATGTCCAAAATGCAGTAAATTATGCTGAGAAGTGGACCTAACCCTAAGTCCCAGTGGAGATGTGCCAGACCCTTGATGGCAGAAGGGCCAAGATTCTGATCCTGCCTGATGGCACCATAAATTGGTGCTGGTTTCTGTCAATAAGCTACGTGTAGGATTTAATGCATGGCACAGATCTGGTTTATTCAATTTATTGGAGCTGGATTGAATTTACATTGCAGTAATTGAAATGTTTCTTTGAAATGGAGGTGTGTTTCTATGTATTGATGCAAGTGAACTAGTGTGCTATATGGTTCTGAATGGGCAATATAGCTTTTCTAAAGTAAGTACATAAACCTCTTTTTCCTATGCAGAGACACTTTTTCAGGAATTTGGGGTCCATTTTGGCCTACGCCTTTTTAGGAACAGCAGTCTCTTGTTTCATTATTGGGTAAGTGAACTCCAATATCAGTTTCTCTCTATGCTAAAGTTCAAGCTGACAAGGCACCCTCTCTTTGCCTCTACATATATATGTTATGTATGTATGTAAACACACATTCAGTTTAAGATAGCTGGTCCTGTTGGTTTGCTTGCCTACAATCTCTTATGCTGCTTATATTACTGTGTCTTGTATATGGATATTCTGAATAACAGAAATCCTGAATTGTATGGTGACCTTGGTTTGTCCCTCAATGAATTTCCCTAGAGAAAAAATCTGAAGACTGTTCTTACCTCAGAGCTTTTGGCCTATGTATTGTGTTGGAAGAAATAATACCGAGAGGAACTGTGAGCAGGGAGAATTTGGTGGGAAAGGGAAGAAATGTGTGGACTCTGCTAATTGTGTGAAGATTTCAGACTTTGCTTACTGTTTTTCTGTGATGTCTTCTGGATCAAATATTGTTTGATTTGCTTCATAAGGAAAAGAGGAAAGTGCACTTTGTGCTACACCGTCGCAGTGTCCCACAGAGCTGTGGCATAAACGAGCCTGTCTGAAATACTGCTGCTTGTGCTTTTCCTTGGCCTGTCTGAAATGCACCAGCTTGTTTGACTTGGAATGTTTTATCTTCTTTCTCTTCAGGAATCTCATGTATGGGGTTGTGAAACTAATGAAGCTGGTGGGTCAGCTGTCTGATAAATTCTATTATACAGACTGCCTCCTCTTTGGAGCGATAATATCTGCCACTGATCCAGGTAGCTTGATGAACATTTTTTAATAACCTTCCAGAATAACCCTATTGTTACGATTTTTGGCTGCATATTAACAGGACTGTATTTTCATTTATGTTGTATTAGTATCTCTGAGCCTCTTCTCTGAAATGCATGCACATTCTGAGCGTTTTAAAAGCTGTTCTCTGCTGATTTGTTGCTGAACTGGTATGACATCGTGATATATTTGGAGAAAAATGTAACTTTCCTGTTCAAATACTGAAATATGATTTTGCCCAGTGATTTCTTGTTAAGCATGCATCAATTTTAAGACTGCAAATACATGAAATTATTACATTTTCTGGATAGCAGGACCTCCTTCTTCAGCTACATTGCTTGGGGCTGGCTAATTTAAGAACAATATTTGAGGCTTTCAGGCTCTTTAGGTGGGGGATTTTTTTCCCCTCTTTCAAGTGAACTTCATGTTTTACAAGTTTAAGCAGAAGAATGCTTTTCTGACCAAGTAATTTCACCTTCTGCTCAAATAATGTAGACATCCTGCAGAGTCAAGCAGGCTTACATTGATGTCTCTGCTTGACAGATCACCTTGCAGGGCTGGTATATGTCAGGGGCCAGGGTAGGGAGTGCTCAAGTATGAAGCTTGACATTTAAAGCAGTTTATTTGAGGTGCTTAGTGGTGATTAGTGTGAAAATGGGAAGTAGCTCCTGTGATTGAGCTGAGCTCTGAGCAGCTGGAGGTTGCATACAATTTATGCAAAAAATCACCATGTGATTTTTGAAGTGTGTATATGGGAACATCTCTGAGATCATGGTCTTTCAGCTCAGATGGAAGTTTCCTGAAAAAATGATTATAAATATTTAGCACTCTTGTCCTTTTTAAGTTATGTGGAAATTCACACCTGTGGCTTAGTGTATACTTTAGGAAACACTTAGGATTATTTGTACTGTTTTACAGTGGCTGAAATAATAAACCTGTGTCAACAATCAGTACAGCTTTTAAAAGCAGGAAGAGCTGCACAACATTTTGTTGGTTGTATTATATGGAACATGTTCTAAAATAATGTCAGGGCTTTGGTAGAAGTGCTTTGTGTGTCCCATGCCCCTTGATCATGGGGACGTTGCCATGAACACTGTGCAAGTGGGAGGACAACAGAGCCTAAAACTGATGGAGGAATTGCTTACCTGTAGATAAACATGACTACTCTGTTTCCCATTTTAGTTTTGATCCTGTACTTCTGTTCCTGGGTTTTGTTGCTTTAGCCATACTGGAAAGTCTGCTCCATCAGCTCACGCATTCGTTCCAGTGTTGTTTTTCTCTTTTCTTTCTGTAGTTACCGTGCTAGCGATATTTAATGAGCTGCATGCTGATGTGGATCTCTATGCCCTTCTGTTTGGAGAGAGCGTGCTGAATGATGCTGTTGCCATTGTATTATCCTCGTAAGTAACCATGCGAATTTCTACTCTGAAATTACTTAATTGCTTTTGGCATTTGTCTAGAATAAGTGCTTTCTCTGGGAAACATTATTTTAAGTTTAAATGGATTGTCTTTAACTGAATTGATAAATGTTGCAAACATTCACCAAGACCCCTAATGCATACAACAGGCCAGAATGACACATATGCCTTCAGTATGGGATTGTTTCCCTGTTGCTCCAGTGGTGTGGTTAGGAAAAAAAAAATCTTTTCTGATGCCACTTCTAACTTCTCATTGTGTTCTCTCTTTCTAGATCTATAGTTGCCTACCAGCCAACAGGTGAAAATACTCATGCTTTTGATGCAGCAGCATTTTTCAAGTCCGTTGGTGTTTTCCTGGGAATATTCAGTGGTTCTTTCATGATGGGAGCAGTGACAGGGGTTGTGACAGCTCTGATATCCTTTTCAATGTTTAGTTATTCCAGCTGAGATCACATGTGGGTATTATCAGGGCTTTCCTGTCTCCAATTATAGCAAAATTGACCTAGCCTGTTTAATTCTGAGGGTGAAGATGTGATCAGTGCTCATGAGACTTTTTTTTCTATAGAAAGACATAAACACCCACAGAAATCAACACTTTCCAATATAATTGAGGCCATCGTAGAAGTTTTAGTGATGTTGCTGCAACAAACCAAGGGAGGACCTTAAACTGGCATATCCTAATAATGTTTAATTTCTTTTTATGAAATTAGAAAACCTAGGTTTTATTATTTGTCTCGAAAGACATTCCTATGGTAACTGGTATTTGATTCTGTCTTCAGCAAAATCTCTGCTATTTCTGACCCTCGCAGCATTCTTTGAGTCCTGCATTTAAACTTTTTGCCAGAAGTCTGATGTCCTACATCATGGATAAGATTGTAACTCTAAGAGAGTGAACTTCATAACATGATGTGCCTCTCATGATCTATTCTGTTCTCTTGATGCTTATTGTGCTACTTGGTTAGATCTCTGAAGTGCCCAGCAAGTACTTTGTGTGGGTTTTGTTTTAGGCTCAGACAGTAGAACTTCAGCCTGACCTGCTCCAGGAACCATGATGCTTCTTCAGGAAAAAAAATCAGTCTTTACTTTCAGGCTGGCTACTATAACCATATCTGTACATATCCCAGGCTGCTTGATCTGCCTAGATTTCTGAACACTGACCTGAAAGGGGTAAAATGTGATGTTTTATACAATGATCATGAACCTGTGGCTCTTAAGCAGTAATGTCTCAAGTGTATCTTATTATATACACAGTGTGCAGATCTTCCTGAGATGTCTGCGTAATGGAAACCCTTTAAGTGCAACGGGGAAGATGTGCTGTTGGTGCTTTAATGTTCAATCTCAGTTCCACTGATCTGCAATCGATGTGACCCAGGACCACAATTCTTCCTCTGGCTTTTAGGCTACCAGCTATCCATAGCTCTCAGTGCTCAAATGCTGTTGCTGTGGTATTTGGCTTGCTGGTTGGCTACTGATTATGGCTGAAAGCCATTCAGATCCACTTTGTAAAATTATGCTTCTGAAGCAGCAACTAGTCTCCTTGCATTTTCTAGTGTTTGTGCTCAGGAGGGTGATGTGAGGCTGTTCAGAACAAAGCCTCTGTGGTGGCATTTTGTGTGTGGTGGTTTGGTTTTTTTTTTTTGTCTTTTTGTTCTGTTTTGGCTTTAGTTTTTGGTTTGTTTTGTTCTTTTTCTTTGGTTGATTATATAACTATTTTCTTTTGGAAATATCCTTAATGTCATGCAATGCTGTAGAAGCAAAATAATTTGCATTTTACTCTTCATAGCTGATTAGAACCTGTAAATTAAGGATTAAGTTAATGGATTTTTATTCCTATAGTGTGAAGTACTGATATCTGTACTTCTCTGAGTAAGTGGTTCCATGCAGTCATGCACTGTCCTTTCAGAACAGATAAAATACTTAGTTTTCAAATTATGTAGATAACATACAAGGACTTGTTCTGACTTTCAGCCAGCTGTCTGTGGTTATTCTTATAACAGTTAAGGTATTGTACCACTTTGTATTTTCTTTCTAAATTATCGAATCTGTCTTGTTGCAGAGAAGTGAAATAATAGAAGGCTGTGTCTAAGGAACAAAGAAAACAGCTAAGAAGAAAGAAATAATAATTTTGTTTCAGTTAACATTTCAATTTGTTTGACTATAGTAAATAAAAAGTTTTTCTTTTCTTGCCTTTCTCTCACCTTCATCTTCCTCCAAAATGATGAGCACAGGTTTTAATTTTAGATTTAATGAATTTTTTTTTTGTATGGCTGCTTACAATAACATCAAGGAGAATAAACAATTTGATTCACAAAGCTGCCGGAAAGGACTGGAAATGAGGAATTGGTTCTGACAAGGACCCTTGCCTAACTTCAGGGGGACAAGGTTCAGCCTCTTCCTCTTCTATGGAGACACTGGGGCAATCCAGTTTCCTTGGGGATCTATGAATGTCCCTTGATCCAGGCACTGGGATTATCTGAGCACTCTGTGGGGCAATGGATTCCAATTTTTGTTATGGTGCCTGTTGCTGCTTCAGAAGCATAATGTTAGAAAATAGGTCTGTTTGGGGGAAGTGGTGGGGAGGAATTCAGCTGAGTTCAAAAGCTTTAAAGGTCGTTTCTGTGCAGAATTAACAGCTGCATAAAAATATGCTGCATTTTATATTTGATGTAATGCCAACATAGAGTTGGGTTTTTTTTTAAAGTGATGCACTGGCCTTTGTTTTAAGGGCAACCTTCTGATGAAGTAAGGTCATGGCTGAAGGTGTGTCTGGAGCATATGTTTGCCCTAGTCCAAGTCAGCAGAGAATGTCAGGAAGAAGTAGGTGTGGGTGAAGAGTTGGTACTGATTGCCTTCATGTGAACTGTGCATAGCTGTTTGCACCTCAGGCACACTGTGCTGTTCAGTGTTTACCTGCTGCCAGAGTAGTGCTTCTATAAATATGTGAACAACTTTTTCTTGTAGTGTGTGAAGGGCTAAATTTAACACTACTGAAATCTGTTCCACTTCTTCAGTAACTGTATGAATTGTTAATTCAGTGTGTGCTTTGATGTTCCTCAGGTTTTGCTCTCCTCTGCAAGATGAACTTGTTTTTTCTTTCCATTGAAAGACTGAGCTTCTCTGAGTTGACTTTTTCTCTAAAACACATCAGTACAAGGAGAGGAAATACATTTTGTAGGCAGTAATTGTTTTGCCTTAAAAGTACTGAAGTAGTAATGCTTGCTGGAAAAGTCTTATTAACAAATCTGAGCAGAAAAACTCTTGTAAATCTCACTGGTCATAGGGTTGCTGTAAACAAGAACTGCCCTGTGAATTAAATGCTTTTGAATGCATTTTATGCTTTATTTGAAGGTGGGAGAGGGACTCATTATTGAGGTTTGCAGGGGGAGCCAAACATTATTTCCCTACCAATTCCCTGAAAAAGCAAGACAAACACAGTCTAAAAGGAATGCCAGGTATATATCCCTTCCTTGCTAGCACTTCAGAGGGAAGCACAGAATAATTGTCTCTAAGAGGTGGAGCCACACTTTTGCCGTGGATATGCAACAAAAATATCCAAAACTGATTGTTGCAAGTTGATTCTGAAGTTTGCCTTGATGTGTTGGAATTCGCATTTTTCAGCATTGAAAGTGTTTTATTTTCCAACAAGCACTGGCTGTTAGTACAAGTGTTTCTCACAAATGCTGGGAACAGAGAAGCCAAAGGAGTTCTTTTTGATCCCTTAACAAGTGACTTAACGTGACGAAGTTTACCAAGTTGCACTGCTTCCCCCTGCTGGAAACAGCTCTCTTCTTCTTGATGTCCTGGAGCACTTTCTTGCTGGCAGAAGCTTGTGGATTTACTGGTGAGTTGGAATTCAAGCACATGGAGACAGAAGTCCTGTCCCTCTTAGAAGCCACTTTGCCATTTTCTCACTTAAAATTTTCAATGAGAAACATGATGTTTGTTCTTAAATTTGGGGGATTTTTTCACGTTGTTCAATGTTGAAGCTGCAGCTCACTGTGTAACAAAGGCTTTTAAAAGCAATGGTTTGGTTCAAACATCACCTCCCTAGCCTGGTATCTCATTCACTTGAATAGAAGGTTCGTAAAGTCTCACAGTTAAGAATGATGTATAAATGTAATGGAGCTTATGAAGGGACAGTGTGGTGAGCTGACAATAAACAGGCTGATTCTCACATGTGACTGTTCACAGGTGTGGTGGCTGTCCTCTTCTGTGGAATTACCCAGGCACATTATACCTACAATAACTTGTCAGTTGAATCAAGGAGTCGCACAAAGCAGGCAAGGATGTCTTTTATCTTTTGTACAGTGCATTGCTGTAGTACTCTATGTTCTTTTGTTTTTACAGCATCTTTTTTACTTGGCCTTTATCATGTGATGGTTTTCTCCCTAGCTCTTCGAGGTATTGCATTTCCTGGCAGAGAACTTCATATTTTCTTACATGGGCTTGGCACTGTTTACTTTCCAGAAACATATATTCAGCCCAGTTTTCATTATTGGAGCTTTTGTATCCTTTTTCATGTTGTGTGAGGTTTCTCTATTGTTTTAAGGGCCTGAAAACCTGTGATGTCTGTTGGCTTTACCAAACAGAGAATGGTGTCTGGCCCAAGTTTCCCTAATGTCTTGCAGGCACAACAATTTTGAGAACAATCTTTGATTAAACCTTACATAAAAGCCCTAAGGCCTCTGTGCCACACAGTTGTTGGCTTTGTACCTGAATGTTTTGAAGTCTCAAAATTTCACTAGATAAATAAATGAATATGCTTTACTGGGTATTTTGGCCATTGACAGCCTACACTGTTGTTCTTGTATTTGAACTTTGGAGACCTAGAAAAGAGTTAATTTTTCTCTTTACTTCCAGTGGCCCCTTAAGAAAGTAAGCAAACTTCAAATATATGAAAAGGACCGTGGGTGAATAGATCATCTTTGAGCAATGTCCCAGAGGTAGAGGTCAGCATCGCAGGTGATGGGAGGAGAAAGGAACTGAGCTGGAGTGCAGACCATGGCACAAAGGGTACACAATTTAAGGTTCTGCCATTGTCCCTGGTTCACTTGGTATCTGACTCTCAAATTCCCCAGAACTGAACACTTTGTAGTAGTCACACTCATGTAAGCTCTGCATCCTGCCCCTGTTGAAATGGACTGTGTAACAATCCCTTCACTATATTCCCAGCTGCTTGAAAATTCAGCACAATTAAAAGTGTGCATGAAGAAATGGGAGCTAGTCTTCCTGTCTTGATTTCCCTCTGCCTGCTGTAGGAGTAAGGCTATTGGCAATGGAGGTAAAACCCAGCAAAAAGACATATAAAGATTGCCTAGTATGGGATGTACTTATTTTCTCTTCTTCTTTCTACTTTTTTCTGTAATGCTTCTCAGGATTTATCACATTTGTCTTTATTTTCTTTCAGCCATTTACTTTTTTTTGAAATAGTAATAAATCTTCTCCTGTGTTGCTTCATATCCACTTTTCTGACCTAAGAAATGCCCGACAGCCCTGAAGACATTGGATAAAGACATGAACAGAATAGCTGCATCTAGTATACAATTGCAATTTTTCATGCTATTATTCCTACATACATTAGTCATGATGGCTTCTCATGTGTGATTTCTGCAGTCCTCAAAAGGACTGGGTATGAAAGTTGCTTGGAATAATTACATGAGGGTTATTGTACAAAGTAATAATCAAAATCTGATTTTCCTACAGACGTTCCCTGCTGACAGTATTGCTTTACTTTAGCTATGGCAACAACCCAGTGCTGCCTAGAGCTCTTATATGGTTTTATTTCTTTTACATGGGAGCTGTTTTATTCTTCCTAATGTTCCCATCCCAGCAGCAAATGATCAGTGTTTGTTGGGCTTCTGGCTGTGCTGGCATTTTATAAGATTTCAGCCCACCACTCTCGTTTTTTCCAAAGTGTTGCTTATACAGTGGAGAGTGTTTTCAGCTTTCTGCTTCTGCACTGGAGCCACTGGATGTTTTGCACCTCAGTAAGGGACAGAAGGCACTTACCACCTACTGTAATGAATTTCTGCAGTACTCTTTCACTATTCTTTTTGAACGTCATTCTGGTGCTGACAAGTGGCTTTTGGAGTTATATTCTTAGCAACTCTGTACTGTTAAGTGTTTGCTAGCCAACGGGAGATTTTGCCTCTGCAGGAGCCATAATGGAGTGGCCACTTGCTGGTCTTAAGTTGTTTTTCTCTCTATATACTGCTGCATTTCTGTTGTTCCAAAACACAAAATTGAATAGTGGTGGTAATAATTGTTTAAAGTGTGAATTTGCAAAGAAAAGTCTTCATTTGTACAACTGGTCATTTTAATACTCAGCATAATTTCACTGTGCGTTTAAAAACTTAATTATATTAGTAAAAAAATTGATTTTGTGCTATGACTTCTGTATGCACCAGTTGCATAAAATTGGGGAAAGTCTGCTTTAGGTACACAGATAGAGGAAGAATGTGATATCATGATGTAAACCTCTCACCAAAACAAAAGCTTCATGTTAAAGCCAGATACCAAAAACTGCATACCTCAGGAAAAAGAAATCCTTAACCCTCAGCTGTAAACAGATTGCAATATTTTTGGGCAGAGCTGCACATATCTACCCCCTCTCCTTCCTGTTGAATTTGGGCAGAAGACATAAGATCAGCTGGAGCTTTCAGCACATGATGATGTTTTCAGGTGAGAGCAAAAATGCTGGGCATTTGCCTTTGCCTTTGCATTTGCATTGCAAAAATGCAAAAAGTCTTAATCTTAACTCATAAGCAATCAACAGTGCTACCTTCTGCTTTTATGATCCATGTTAATGCACCCTAAATGGAAGGCTTGCTGATTGTTGCAGCAAGCCATCATGTATCTCTCAGCCTTTACACAGTGTGCCATGTCTGCGATGAGTGACATCTTGAAATGCTACCTGCTTGCAGCAGGCAGCACCTCATGTTGGGAACAGAACACTTTCATTTGAAGTGCTTCTGGAAGGGATGGGAGAACTGGGATGTATCTCTTCCAAAAGTTATTTCTAGCTGAGATGATGCAGAAACAGATACCTGCTGAAAAAATCGAGGCATACTTATGGGTGCCCTTTCCCACTTAGTTGGAGAAAGGTATTTGACTTAAAGTGCCTTATAATTTCTGTCACACACACAGAAAAATGACTGTTTAGGTTTGTCATTTAAGGTAAATTATGTATTGTGTGTCTAAACACATGCATCCTCAAGAAGTTCCAGGGAACCCTCCGTACACAGGAGGGTGGAAAGGATAGAGCTGTGCTATTTTCAGTGGTGTCCTGTGACAGGACCAGAGGTAATGGGCACAAACTTCAACATGAGGTTTTCTGTTTGAACATCATGAAACCTTTAACTATGTCCAAGCATTGTACAGGTTGCCAGAGAAGTTGGGGCATCTCCATCCATGGAGATATTCAAAAGCCATCTGGACATGGTCCTGTGCAACCTACTGCAGGTTGAGCAGGGGCTGTTGGGGAATTGGACTAGATGAACTCCAGGTGTTCCTTAAAACCTTAACCATCCTGTGATTCCTCAACATAAGAAGTCAGCAGATGGCCCAATGGCATGGCTTGCTCTTGCTAGTGAAGTTTCATAATTGGGGCAGGGGAGGGGTGAAATATATAGTCTGCCTGTGACCATGTTATTAACTAGAATATTTTTCTAGTTGATAAAAGTGTCATATCAAGAACTCACATTTCAATTATGGATTCAACAGGAAAAGTGGATCTAGATTCAGGGAGCTGCTTGACTTACATAATGTTTTGCTGTTGTCCACAGCTTGTTTGTTTCTGTCTTCCTTTCCTGTTAATTTCTGGAAATATTTACACCTTTTCATAGCACATGTGTGTTCTGTAAGTGATAGAAAACCAGGAAGGCACATTCTGCTGTAAATCATCCCAGGGCATAATTTATCAGGGAGTCTAAGGAAATTAAAATTAGCTGGAGCCCAGTGCTTTTTCCCTGGTGGTTTATGTGGGAAGGGAACAAGGAAAGATGCTGTGTTATTCACAGTCCCAGCTGCACTACTGAAGCTGTTATTTCATTCTTTTTGGTAGGTCTCAGGGGAGCCATGGCATTTGCTCTGGCTATACGAGATACTGCTACCTACTCACACCAAATGATGTTCTCAACCACTCTGCTCATCGTCTTTTTCACGGTGTGGATTGTTGGTGGAGGTACAACCCCCATGCTGTCATGGCTGAACATCAGGTCAGTATGCAGCTGTGTGCTGGGGAAACTTCACTTTTCAACAGGCAGCTCTGCTAATTTGGCATAGTTCTACAGAACTTGTTTCAGGCTTGCTGGAAGCATTGAGAATATGGTACTTTATACATTCATATATATATGTATATGTGTAAAAGGTACCTGGAACGTGATATTTTATAGAGGAAGGTACTAGTGCAGACTGGTGTAGAAAATGTGCTGATGCTGCTGGGATTCAGCCTAAAGGTGCTCTGATGCTCTGCAAGGAGGTGTCCAGGTCCTTGTCAATCCAGTAGGTTATGGAATAATGTTACCTGATAAAGCAGCCCTATATTGCCAAGAAAGTATAATATGAGGTTTATATGGGACTAGACAGATTAATTCTTAAGACAGTTCCCTGTCTCTTTGCTCTTGGTAATGGCCCTGTTAACAGTTTTTAAGTTCAGTGGAGTCTTTAATGGTTGGGTATTTAGCTGAAGATGCTTTAAAGAAAACCTGATACTATCTAAGCAACTGGGATAAATGGGATCCTGCCAGTCTTCTGGGTGTGTTTCCTCCTGTTTTGAGGAGATCTGTGAAAATGGTAAGCTTCATGACGATAGATGTTTGACAATAAAAATCCTGGCTGATACTTCATGCTTTTGACTGCAAATACTTTCACATTTGAGAATACTTTTCAAGAGATGAGCTAGAGAATCACAAATCAATCATTGTTAGAGACCATATATATTATAATTCTGGAAGTTTTGGCAGTTTGGGAGACAAAGAGAAATAGAGGGGAATTAAAACAATACATGCTGTACAAGCCCTTTAGTGCATTTTTCATATGCAAATTATTTGTGCTCTTTGGCACTTGAAAATTTTCTTTCTTGTTTTCTAGTTGTGTTAACCAGAATTTGAATCTCACTCCTTGGTGACAGGAGAGGAAAAAAACCATCCTAGGTTAAACTGATTTCAGTCTCAAGAAGAACTGATCATTTTCAGGAGCTGGTACTGCTTTTGGGAAACTGCAGTGAGCTGCTTGTGGCAATAGGTAGCAGGTGCTTTTGAGGTTGGCAAAAAAAAAAAATAAAGGAACTCTTCTCATAGAAGAGAGCATGCTTCCAGCAGGACACAGATGTTTCAGCAGTGATTTACAGTATCTCAGCTCTGACTAACAGCAAATATTGGAAAATTGGGTTTTTCGCCAGAAAGAAGCACCGCTTCTAGTCAGGCTCTCTTCAGGTCATGTCATTAATGACAGGTAATGCAACACTTGGTGTAAAGTCAGCAATAAAACCAGTGTCAGCACAGTTGTGTCATTAATGGCTGTGAGATAGCACATCCTCATGATGTGACAGTTATAAGAGCTGGCATCCTTTGAGCCTTTTGTTCTGCTGCCTGTACCTCTGTTGTTGAGGAAGCATGGCTGGGTATTTCCTTCAAACCTTGTCGCCCAGCAAGTGGCAGATGTGCTGCTGACCTGCTAAATGAAGAGGAATTGTGTTCAGTGTACCTGCATCAGAAGGCAGCTTCTGAGTGCAGTCAACCATTGCCTCTGCCACAGGGCTCCTTCAGACCTTTGCAGCAGGACAGGACCGAATTCTTGCATGTGGCCCAGCCCTTGGCCAACTGGAAAATCATTCTGAGGTAGCAGCTTTTTCCTCCTCTGTCGAAACCAGGCAGCATCCAAGATTATGCACTTACTCCTTTAACAGGGGTAGTCTAGTTCAGTAATGAGACTCCATAAGCCTGGCTGATGAGCTGGTCCTGTAGGCACAGAGGACTCACACCATATCCATTCCAGGCTTATCCCTCAAGGTGGCTCTACTTGCAAAAGTCGTTAGTGTGGCCAACAAGGCAGAACAGCTCTAAAGGCCATGGTACCATTCCTAGAGAAGTAAGTGCCAAAAGGCAACACTGAACCAGTTTTGAGCGTTTAGTTGTAGTTTGGGGCGAGATTTACCCACCCCTGTGAGTAAGCAGTAATTTTTACTGACATTGTTTGGCATGGTTGACAGAAAATAAATGGCTAACTTCCCCATTCAGGGAAGGATAACATATATAACGAGGGAGCTCTATGTAGGAAGCATTTTAGAGAACTGCTTGGGTCTGCTACAGCTGGCTCGGTAGGCACTGACCTGCCGGAGATGGAGACCGCACCTTCTGGGACCGCAGGAAAATCAGATTTGTGCCAGGAGGTGGCGGCCGTGTGCAGCTGAGCGAGAACTGGGAACTCGGCGCCGGGGAGGTACCTCAGCGGTTAGAGGAAAGCAAGAAGACCTGATTTTATAGTCTCTTTTTTTAAAAAGGGACAAATTAGTTTCCAGCTGGATTTTAAAATTATGCCAATTATCTCTTTTCCATCGCTTTCTACCCACTGGAAGAGATAAACAGGAACAGATGAGGATGAGATGATGTCCCAGCAGAGTGCACAGGGCTGATTCAGTCCTGAGGCTGGGCAGAAGCTAACTTGTCCCTAGGATGCTTTCTGAGCCTTGGCACTTGTCCATTAAGTTCAGTTGCCAGAGGCTGGAAATAAATAGTGGTCGCATACAGGATTATTTAGCAGAAAAGAGGTTATGAGATAAAAGGTGGTTTGCTTCCTAGATGAAGTGAAGGGTTATAGAAAATTAATGCCATGTGTATGTTGGATTTAAATATCAGGATTTTTGGGGACTCTGAGAGTTCAGTTCTGATGTGAAGTTCATACCAGTTGTATCCTGGTTGCCTTTGGCCTTAGTGGAAGGAAGGAAGGAAGGAAGGGAGGAGAGCTCGTCAGCCATTACCAAGACAAGGGCCTGCTTTAATGGAGAGTCACTCCGGCTGACCTTCAGTGTGATGTAGGCTGCCCGGGCGGAGTGTGGCGAGCTGGTGTTACTGTCATGCCCTGGACACTGCTCTGCCCACCAGTGAGGCTTCTGGGTGGCCCTTCAGTAGTTCCTGTGGGCTGAGATGGCCTGAGCTCCTTCCCTAGGAGCAGCCAGCCCACTCTGGGCACGTCAGAGGAGCCAAGACAGACATCAAACCCAAAGGGGCTTATTTAAGGTGGTGCCTGCATGACTGAAGCACAACTGAACCAAGGAGCTGATGCCTGCCAGCCTGGCCCGACGCTGCTGAGCTGCTGGGGAAGCAGCTGTGTGCATGCAAGGGACAACGCCTACACAAGGATCCAGACTTGCTTTGCTGTGGCTTAGAAGCAGAGACATGTGCCTCATGGCCACCCCATTACTTGTGTAGGATTTGGGATGCATGTTTGGCTCTTTACTTACTGTTGGTCCCTTCCCTCCCATGATATGAAGTATTAAAAGCAGGTAAAGGGTGGAGAGGCTAATGTGGAAATTAAGTTTTGGTAAAGTAAAAAGCAGCATAAGGAGGAAAATAGGCAAAAATACTCTCTGTCTCCTCTTGCTGTTCAGGAAATTTCAGTTATTTGGATGAGCAGGTGTCTTTTCAGATAAAGTAGGTTATTTACTGAACAGGCTTTAACATACAGCATTACCTATGGTTTGTAGCAGAGGATTAACTTCAGTTTACTGCTTAACTGGTCGGAAAAGTGAGGTCACAACTTCAAAATTTGAGTAAAAAAAAAAGTTAGATCTTTAGATGCTTTTGATTTCTGCCACTTGATGCTGAACAAATTTAAAATTAACACCAAAAACTGGAGTTAAAGCCATGATATCATGTGTTTGAGTTCCTTGGCTGACTATCAGTGAGACATAGCCAAACATTTGAGAGTGGTAAACAGTTATATTTTCTTAGTAGTAATTTTTTTTTCTTAGAAACTAAAGCATGATTTAGATATTAAAAATATAGTCTTATCCTTTAAGACCTAAACAAAGAAACATTTTCCTGGCTGAAGCTCTAACAGTTTCAGCAAACTTGAGAGCTGTGTAAATCAAAACCACAAGCAAAATTCCTCTTTCCAAAAAAATAGCTAACTTCTTGTTTCATTTATCTGTCACAGGAAGAAAAGGGAACTCCTAGCATTTCTATTGCAAAACAATGTGTTTTCCATTTTTCATTAGAGGTTAGTGACCTGGCTCTTTTCATGTTGAATGAAACAACACATAGATTAATGCCTTCCTCTCCTTCATAACCTGCTGCAAGTGAGGAAGTTATTCCTTATTTTAATGAAGTAATTTCAGTTACACTTAGCAACCTTTTTATAAATCTCAAAGCGTTATACCTTATGCTTTAAAATACTCTGGGTTTCTTTTTGTCATAAAAGCTGCAAGTTGCACAGACAATGTCAACGTAGATATTTACTGTCTTATGCCTCAGCTTGCGTATACTAGCTTTCAAAAAGCTTTCTATTTAGTGATTTAAAAAAAAAAAAATTCTATAAAAGAGCAAACTGATAAAGAAATGTGGAAACACTAACTTGCATCCAGCTGCTATGTGAACTGCCTAATAATCTGGGATGGTGGTAAAACTGTTGTCTTGGTGGTTATACTCCCTTCTCTTACCCAGGGTGGTCCAATGATAAAATGTACATTTCTTAAATACCATGCCTCAGTGTGCTGGGATGGCAGGAGTGAGTGTTGATGCTGGGATCCAGCCTTGTGCTATGTTCCAGACTGGTGTGGGGGATGTCTGAGAGGAGGTTACACCCTCCTGTTTTGCAGTCTTTTTCCATTATTCTGTAACTTAGATTGTCCACTGCCTTCTAGCCACTCTCTGCTACCCTTGAAGGCAGATGCACAGACCCAGGTGCTGCCCCTTGCCCTCTCTTGTGGGCTTTTTCCTTGCCCATGTCTTTCTGTGCTGTGTTCTCCAGCTGTCTTTCCCTATCTAGTTTTTCTAATCTTCCCTCTTTCCCAGTCTCTAGTTTTTCATCAGCAGTTGTGAATCTCCCGTAATGGGGAGGCATTGCAGCCTCCAGCCTCACCCCTCTGGGACTTTCCCTCAGACAGAGAGAGATTACCTCTTCCTCTGGAACTCTGGAATTAAGCATGGGGGATGTTTCCATTTCTCTTTTCTCATTCTCTGAAACACAGCAATTCACACCAGAGAGAAAAAGCGTGGGGGAAGACACTGTGGGAGTTGGGTTGAGACACAATTAGAGCCCATGGATGATATGAGTTGAACTGCCAAGCTCTCCCAAACTTCATCCAGCTGTTTCAGGAATCATTGTCTCGGTCAGGTGAAGTAAACAAATACCCAAAGGCATCCTAAACACAACCTGAGACAACTTTTCCTAATTCCAGGGGTTTCTAGTGATTGGGTTCTAATTTTTATAAAACTTGGTGGTGGAAATTCTCTTCTTTCTCAGCAGTGTTCTGAGAAACAGTTGAACTCTTCCAAAATAGCTAAAATTTTCCAAAAATGCTGCACTCATTACAGACATCTGGGAAAACTTTAGTATACTAACTTGGCAAAGATACAGCAAAGAGAAACAAGTCATAGAAAGGAAGTTATTGGACAGTTTTTAATTTTAGTTTTTGCTGTACATGCAGAACCATCTCAGTGGTGGCCTTGGGGAGGGGAGTACTCTGACCTGGAGTGTATGTTGGCATGGAAAAAGAGCTATTGAACCTGGAATCCAAAACAAATCTGTCTGAAGTCTGGTATTTGCTTCGACATTCAAGGATTAGATGAGAACACGCTCTTCATATCACAAGCTGTGGCCTTAAATATTTGTTTAGTCAGGATGTCAGCCTGCGGTCAGGGTGTGTACACCTGCTTTTTCTAAAGTGAGGCCTCTGTGGATTTCTGGCTTTTATTTTACATAAGCAATATATAGGTCTTGATACATGCCTTCATAGAAAAATAAGGGGGTAAGAACCCCACAGGCTGCTAAGGAATGTATGTGAAAAATACTGGAAGCCAAAAATACTTTCATTTGTACGTAAAATTTCCCCACAAACACAACTGAAAAGGCAAAGCAAGGAGTAAAAACAGAGCAAGAAGTAAAACATAGCAGTCTCTCCTATGACTGGAGATTACATCAAAAATTGATCGTCAATTGTTAGTTAAACCAATGGAATGGTTTAGTGCATGTTATCACTTGCTTTGGACTGCTCTGAAACCAGGCAGAATTCGTGACCCCTCTCTTATATGTATAGCTTCCCGTGACTGCTTTGTCCAATGACTCCTTCTCTTTCAGACCATGTGCAGGTCTGAAGTGGTAGGAATTGTTCTGGATTGGCTCTGTCTGTGTGCAGCACCAGAGAGAGCAATTGAATCTGTTTTTTCTGGGGGGTGTAGTCTGTCATTAATACAGGTGCTTTGTCAACCAGGATTTGAATGAAGAATGTCACTGAATATGTCCATCATAAATTGTTGCTGTTGCTAATTTTGTTTTTTGGTAACTTTGTCATTGCTTTGCATTGTTGTTTATGTATGTTCTGTCTTTTTTGATTGGGTAGAGGGTTTTTTTGTTGGTTTGCTTTGTTTTGCTGAAGAGCTCTGTAAAGCCCCCATCCCATGAGCATTTTGTTACTCACATTGCATTCTTGTACTGTACCAGAGTTGGTGACCATGTTCCATCGGTGGAAGAGATGAGTGAAAGCCACTGGCTGTATTTCAGGTGACACTGTGCTTTCCTTGATACCACATTAACCTGGTGCTTGGCTTTTTTCATCTTTGTAACACTGAGTGTGTGCTCTTTTTTCTATACTGTGGCATGCTGCTGCTGCTTCCTTTCTGAGACTGCTGTAGATGTTCCTCAATTCAGAGCCTGTTCACTTATTCTGAGCTGTGAGAGTGTGGGGCACACACCATGCCCTTAGTCTAAAAAAAAAAAAAGAAACTATAAACCACCACATTCTTTAACTCTGTGCATAGACACTTAATAAAGCAAAATTAGAATCTCTGCCCTTGGAAGACTTGAAAGCTGAAAATCATGGATTTGATCTTATGATCTTTAATCACAAAGGTATTCTTCAGCATTGCTTGAGGATATGTTGTGTAACTCTTCAGGTTGGAAGGAACTTCAGAGATGATTTAGCGTGGCCTTTTTGGGGATGTATTTTTAAAACCAGAGAGATACCTACCAGAGAAGACTAGGATTCTGGTTTGGTTTTTTTAGAATGGATACATGGTTAAAGAGAGAATTTGCAATAAGATAAATTTCAAACTGGCATCCATGGGGGGATGTATATATGCATATGTATGTGCGTGTGTGTATATATATAAAAATATACCGAATATTTATGTAAAGAAAGCTCTTTGGGATGGGCAATGAAAAGTTTTTCATGTACCTTGTCACACTTCAAAGTTTCCAGCAAGCTACCAGATTTGCCAGAGATGCAATGTGTTAGTTTGTACAGAGAATCTGAAAATTATTATCTATAACAGTCATTCTTGGCTGTTGCCATAGTAATTACATATGCTAAATGTAATAATGCCTGGTATTTTGAAAACTTGTCATCTATGTGTTGTAGGGCTTTGGAAAAGTTTCTGAAGTATCAGAGGAAATTATTCCACCCATTTTAAAATGGTGTGGTAGAGAATTTGAAGTAGTTCTATCTGCGTTTTTAACATTCGTTTCCATCCAATTAGTTCAGTTTTGTGTGTCAACCACTTTCTCCCACACTGTTTAAATTACTGAATTATACATAAGCTTAGTATTTGAGAGATAAAATCTGAGTAGCTGCTCTCCTGCCTGTGATGCTGGAGTTGTAGCTGTAGGGTAAGGACCAAGAAGGCCAGGAGTCAGTTAAGGGCAGAAATGCTGAGCTTTGGTGTTGGGCATAAGGAGCTCAAGGCTAATCCCTTTGCTATTGCAGAGATCTTAAAGCAGGAAAAGCCTTTTTTCCTTAAAAAAATATTTTCATTAGTGAGGAGTGAAGAAATACACTTAAATTTGATTTATTTTTGCTATAGCATACTCTTGTCTACAGATTCCAATAACCTTCCCAAGGATGAAATAAAGGTGTCTGAATTTCACATACTAGTAATTACCTGTACTGAAGGAATAAGGTGTCTATCAGATACCAGAGTGATTCCAATGGGGGAAATAGATGGGTTTTTTACCAATTTTGAAACATTGTCATTGTTACAGCTGAAAGACTGCTTATATTCTTCATTTTCTTCTTTTTAAGAGTTACCTATTTGAACTGCTACTGTACACCCTTGAGGAATTCACACACAGCTGCTGCAAAGAGCTTTCAGAAAGGGTGGAGGGAAAAGAAAGATGCTTGCTGACATCTGCCCTACCTTGGCCTTGGCTGTCTCACAGCTGCTGTGCCCCTCAGTCCCCATCACAGAGGCTGTGCCTCTTCAATAAAACACTGTTTTCACCCAGCACTTGCTCACCTGCTTTCCTGCTGTGGGGTTTGACAGCCCAGGCTGCCCTCTCTGTGCCCCTGATCTCTGGGAGGCGATCTGTATAAATCCATCCAGTAATAGTTTAATTTATAAGACTATAAATAAATGAGAGATGATATTGGCCTTTACAGCACATTTAAATTACAGGAAGCTTTTAAAATGTATTAAGCGTGTGAAATAGATTTTTTTTTTTCTTTTAACCAAAATAAGAAAATCAATGTTGAAGACATACATGTGTCAGCTTTACTTATGTATTTAATTATTGAAGTAGTTAAGCAAGGATGAAGTAAGTATTTTCTGTTCTTCTCTTTCTGTAAAGGAGGTTGGGAGAGACTTGACTGTTTTTTGGTATTGTTTTGTTTGAGGTGATAAAAGTGAGACTTCCTTAGAATTCTGGGGGCTGGGCCTGCAAAAAAACACAATGCTTGTCATGAGATTGGGTTATATAAATCTTGAAACTTAAACAGACAGGTTTGCTGCCAAAAAATCAGGCTTCCTATACAGTTGATGCTGGAATAGAGGATAAGAGTACACTCTTTGAAAGATACAAAAAGTAACTGTGAGAATTCAAAATGGAAATGTATTTGGTGTTAATCTTTGAACTGAGGAAAAGAAATTCTTAAAAGATGATTTATGGAAAGGAATTAATTGAGAATATTCAAAATATAAATTCATTTGAAAAATAACTGAAAAAATTTAAGTGGATAAGTCTGTGTGGATATAATATTTCAATATTGAAAGGAACATTTATAGTAATTTTTTTCCCCTAAAACTTGGTATTTTAATATAGAAAAGCTCTCTTTTCCTGTTCAGCACAACAGTGAACACAAATTCCTGGCCTGTGATATACTATGACTTTTCAGTGAGTTAGTGTGGTTATCCTTCTTTGGTCCTCCATTAAGCCCCATTCCCCTGCCTAAGGGCAGTCAAAATCCTCAAAACAAATGCACAGTCTTGTAAGTCAAGTAAAGGTTGAGACACTGAATAGTTTGGTTTTCTGATGTACTGTGCAGTGAATAGGTAACCCAGGGAGTATAAACTATTTAGGGAATGCAAGCTATGTTCATCTTCTGGAATGAGCTTCTTGAACTCCCCATTCACACTCATCCAGCTACACAGCCAACATGAGCTTGGTTGCTGTGCATAGCATGTTGAACCTGCCCCCATGTGCAGCTGGAGTTTGGAAACCACAAATACTTTTATTTTCATGTGTACTTATAAAGGAATGTAAAATCTTACCTATATGTGTATATATATTGCCATACTGAGTTGGTTTCCTGATGTTGCTTGTTATCTTTCTGCATTAGATAACCAATTTCCCTGCCAAAACCCCTTCTTACATAGTGATAGCCAAAGCAGTAACATCTCAGCCCTTGTAACCTCTCAGAACTCTTGTGTGTGGTGTTTTATTTTAGCATATTTTACAATCCAGTACTCAGTCTGTCTATCCAGTGCTCCCTTAAACTGGTGAAGCTTTTCAGTTCCAAGGCTGGTTAGTGCAAATGAATTTCCAGGCTAAATGGGCCTAAAGTTCAAGATGACTCTATATGCAAAAAAAGGAAGTGATGAGGAAAGGACAAGAGGCTCAGGAAAAAAAAAGAAAAAAATCCAAGCAAAGGATTAGCTCAACACTAGTTTTATATGAGGCTGCTGCAGAGCAGTCTTCTGGATTTTCCCTAAACTATATTAACTCATGTGAGGCCTTAAGCTAGCTGTGAGTCCACAAGGATGACTTAAAACTTTTCTTCTTCTATTGTTCTACCAAAAAATGCTGCCCTGGAAGCTATTTGAAAGTGTTCTCTTTCTTTTGATCCAAGCATGGTGTCCCTGGGACACACAAATTATATAGTCTGACCAGCAAGGTTCTCTTGGTTTCTGGTGATCCTCAGGGCTGTTGCATAACCACCATGGCTATGAATAGCTGAAAAAAAAGTCTAAGGAACAAGGAAATTGCACTAAACCAGCTCAATCCCTTCTAAGAGAGGAGAAGTGACGAAATCAACAAAATCTTATTGTCTGAAATGGTTGTTGCATGCGTTTTCCCACATTTATTATGCAACATGGTGGAAATGAAACACAACACATTTGAGACTGAGAATCGTATCTGACTTTTGAGGTTGGAGGTTTAGGTTCTACAGATGACAGAGATTTGGACAGAAATCGGATTTAAAAGAGACAAGTCCAGTCTTAACAAATAGCTACCCATAAAACAGACCAGAAAAACCTGAACGTAATTACAAGGATTAAATGCACATCTTGGATAAGATCCCCGTGTGCAAGGATGGTTCAGTAATAAGATGTTTGCTAACTATGCAAAAGTGAGTAGACAGTTTCTTCTCAACACATTATTGTCACCACCCGTCATCTCATTGCCCTGCCTCACGCAGTTGGGAGGTTGGACTACAGGCCATTTGCTAGTCCACTGCGGCTGTGTTGTGGTTAGGTGAGTGACTTGCAGCAAATTAATGTTGTGACTCTTTATAAAATATTTTTTGTTCTTCCCATAGTGCATTAAAACTTGGGAGGTGCATGTGTTTTTTAAATCATACTTTTGAGCCATTCTCAGGTATATCTGGCCTTTATTTGCTGTATGAAATATTTAGGCTGGGCTTTATGCTTAGTTTCTGATTTCTTCCTGATGGACGTGAGGGATACTCTCCACTGAAGAGGATGTCATCCACTTTTTAAAGCAAAAAATAGTATTTTACCTGGTTCTAAAAGAATTGGCAACAAAGGTAAGCAGTTAGAGGTGATGCCAAGATGGACGTATAGCTCTTCTCGAGTGCAAAATTATCTTCTTTATATCCATATAACTGCAGGGGAATAATGGACAGCTCTTCCTCAAACTATTCTTATAACCTCTCTGATGCAGCTTTGCTGGGTGCTTAAAGTGCTTTTAAAATGCATTCTGCCAAACTTACAGCATTTGCAGCCCTCAGTAACACCTCTTGCTTTGTTTTCCTAATGTTTCTGTAGGGTTGGGGTTGACCCAGATCAGGATCCTCCACCTACTAATGACAGCTTTCAAGTCTTACAAGGAGTAAGTAATTACATAACTTCTCTATTAGGATGATCTTCTTTTATAACTAAGACAATAGAGAACTGCAGAAGTTGTATGCATGGATAAAACCTTTCTCTCTTTCCTGGCAAGTCAATAGGGGATTTTGCTTTATAACATTAAAGTAATGCCCACTGAAAACATTCAGTGGTGTTGGGTGTAATGCTGTCATGTTCAAGTTTTTGAACCAGCATCACAAACCTTCCCAAATCTATTAATGCACTCTGTTTAACAATAATGCTTTCCTCTTCCCCCACCTACCCGACATGCTTTCTTTTGGCATGCTGCTGCATAAATAGCTCTTCTCAGTTCAGAGGTAATACTCTGCTCCTCTTCCGTAACTGATACCAAATTTTGATCCTTGGACTTGCTTAGAATCCAATATGAAGTTTGCTAATCTGATCTCAGCTGTTGTATACTGAATCACAAGCCAGCTGGATCCTACTTACCACCTGGATGAAGCAGGAGCACTGGAAAATTGTCACCTGTATACAGCAAACTTTTGCTGTGAATCTTTAATGAAGTTTTCCATGTATCAATAACAACCCAAGAGTTGACTTTTTTCCTGTGAAATGTCCTATTGGCAAACTAGAGCATTGGAAGAATGCTGTTCACAGCAGAATATTCTGTTTTGCTCATTTATAAACTGATCGATTAACAGGAGGAGTGAAAGGTCTGGAAAAAACCAAAGCAACTCAAAATTTCTGCAGGCGTAACTGGGAGTTTGCTCTGTCTAGACCCTGGTTTACACTCTCCCAGAGCTCTGCCTGACACAGATTGTTTAGCAGCACGGCTGGTTGCTGATGTAGGAACCTACTAGAGGCAGTTGAATGCCAGGGAACTTTGGATCCAGAGGATGCTCAGGCAGCAAGTGCTGTGTGAGGATCCTGGTGTTTAAGCTGGTTGGAGATAGACTCATATATTTGGGATTAGCTTTCTTCTTAGTGGTTTCTCCTGCCTTGGTTGTTTGGTTGCTTTTTGGTTTTTTTCCCTTTGTTTTTCTTTTCCTGTCACATGTTGTACAGATAAGAGTTATTTGCTCAGGAAACATCTCTTTCATTGCAGAAACTGCACTTGGCATCTCTGTGTTCTTTGTAAAAGCCCGTGCCCAGCACACAACATAGATGCTGAAATGGTGGAGTTGGCTACCAGTAGGCGTGGATTTTGTTTTGTAACTATCTGGAAGCAACTAGAAGTATAGGCCTAAAAACACCTTTTACAATGAAGGCCACAATTGTTGCATACAACCAAGGTTAGGAAGTGGTATCGTGGTAAGATGGCTTTGGCCAGTTCAGACTGAGCTTGTCAGTAATTGAGAGATTGCTTTAACGGGAAACAGAGCACGGGTATTCTGTTCTCATTCAGTGTCTGCTGTGGAAATACCTTGTTTGCTTTTTTCCCATGCAAACATAAAGAACTTACCCATTTGTTTCCCTCTTAAGCTGCGCATTGCATTGCTAATGTAGTCCATTAGTCAGTTCCCTTTGGATTCATCTTTCTTTCACCAAGCCAAGATTAGCAGTATGTCACAGTTAAATAAAATACATTATTTGGGATGGGGAGGAAGTGAAAGTGTACTAAGCTTTAACTCTTGGTGGATCATGGGGTTTTTTGCAGGTCAGAAGTAAAAAGTGTGATCCTGTCTTGTTGTTTTCCACTCATTTGGAGAATGATTTATGCAAGGCATTTGTCTGTTTTCCTGTGTTTAAATCTGGCCTCTGGCCACAGACAACCTCCCCCAACAACAAACAACAAAACAAAAACACAAAGTAAAACACTTGAACCCCAAACAGTAACAAAAGTAGAAACAAATGCAGCTGGAGACCAGCTGGTGTGATGATTTGCTGCACAGCTAGGTTAAGAGATTACATTTAACACTGTTAGCCCTTTCAAGGTTGATCCAGCATTTCTGAGATTTGCATGACCTCCCTCAATTTTGATTTTTATATTAATTCTCTGTTAAACATGTTTCTTTTAAATGTGATATATTTCATCAGGTTTCTGCGAGTTTATCAGGTATGGTAACTTCCCCTGTTGTTCCAAGGAAGCAACAAGCTTCAGGAGAAAACATCAAACCTAGAGTTAGACCTAGACCTAAGGAAGCCAACCAAGCAATGAGTAGGAATCAGTCTGGAATATCAGTGAGGCTTATTTGCCTGTCTTGAAGTTATTTCTATATCTATTCCTAACAGTGAGATAAGGTTTTAGGCTCCAGGGAACTTGGTGGTAGAGGGCTTGTTAAGGTAACTTGAGTGCAATGAAGGCAGCCTGGTTCTCTGCAGCTGTTTCTGGTCTTTCGAGAAAAAGTAAACTCAGTATAAAAGCAAGTCTCTAAATAGCTTTCTTCAGCATTCCAAGTACAGTATTGAAGTAATTTGACTTTTTTTTTGGACAGGACATTATAACATGTATTATTGGAGTGTATAATTTTGGGTTTTTCTGCCTGAAGTAATTGAATATGTTTTTATCTTACTTTTAGGATGGCCAAGATTCTGCACGAAGGAACAGGACGAAGCAGGAAAGTGCTTGGCTCTTCAGGCTGTGGTACAGCTTTGACCATAAGTATCCTTTTGAAAACACAGCTTAGTTTCAAGGCATGAAACGTTCACCTTTTTCCTTTTCACGTACTGATATGTAGCTTTAAGCACTTGATCTTTCTCCTGTTTGACTCTCTCAAGTATTTGACAGGCTCAAGGTGCAGAACTGGAGCCTGAACTCACAGGCTCAGCAGTCAGACCTTTCCTTTCTGTGATGCATGGTATGTGACACTTGCTGGAGGACAGAAACCAGTTCTAGGAGATGAAGTACCTTCCTAAGCAGTAAGACAGACAATTAACTCGTTCAGGTCCTCTGATTTGTTCTATTGATCTGTTCTCATTTTCACTGCTCATAGTGCTCATAGCATAAACTAGTTTTCCAGGTCATTGTACATGTCTAAGCCTCAACTCATTGCTTTGCAGAGCCATCTGCTTTTGTAATAAAGTCCCAAAATCTGTGGTTGATTTCCAAAGAGAAAGTTCTGGAACTAAAAATCTACATGCAATCCAGCTTATCTCCTTAAGTATATCCAGAACTTACCATGGGTGTTAAAGCAGGGTGTCCTTGAGTGTATATAGTACTGTACAACCTTTCTGAAGCTATTATTATACTATTTAGATAACCTTGTTTAAGGTTATGAGCAATTTTTGTGTAGCTGTCCTGTATTTCATGCTTGAGGGTTCTGTTTTTTTTTTAAAAATCTACTTAATTTAATCAGTGTGTCACACACCTGCTCCTCCCCAACAGTTTACAGGCACTTAGCAGAAAATGGCAAAGATAATCTTGCGGCCATGGCAAGTCAAATACACCTAGAAACTCAAAGAAATTTCAATACTGAATTCCTAGTAATTTCTGGGGCAGCTAAATATACACAGTTACCTGTAATAGGGCCCTAATGTCCTTGTAGCTTGCATCTGAGTCATTTCAGTGCAGTGTTGGCCTTTGATTGACGAGAGATTGCTGGGCTGGTTAGAGCACAGTAGTCTCCTTCCATGCCTTGTGCATGAGGCTTTCCCACCCAGGCAGCATGTTGGAAATGTTCTGATCCTATTAGCTTCTTTGGGATAAAGTATGTTTGTGACCAATGTTTTCAGATGCCAAAGCCCAGAAGGGATTGTATGTGCCCAGCACCTTTGGTGTTAAAAGCATGAAAGGATTTGACTGTGGCTGACTGCTTCTTTTTTGTCTTTTTAAGAAGGAAGCAGAGCTGTCGTCTTCCCCTGCCCTTACAAAAGGGATGTGCCTGATGAAAGGAGTGGTTGGCAATGCTGACTTCCCTTGGCTGACACTTGCAGAGAGCAGTCCCTCCCCAGCCCCTGCAGCAAGGGCATGGGGAGTGCCTGGAGAAAATGACAGCCTGACTACCTGTTTCACAGAAACTGAAAGGATCCTGATAGTGCATTTGCTTTTTTGTTTTGTTTTTTTTTTCCAGGTGACTAACAATCTTTAGGAACAGTTTCTGTGAATTTTGTGACAAGGAAACTGACATTGAGAGGCAGAACTGTCTTAATGTGTGTTAGAGATAAAAGTCTGCTCCTCTTGAAAGAAGGCATTCAGATAAGCATTGTCTGGATGGGCTTAAACCACACAGATGAGATGATCTTTATAACTGTCACCTCTTTATCCATGGTTAAATGTCAAAATATTTTTTGCTGATGCATTCACTTGGTTTCTGGGTGGAAAGGCAGATTGTCTCAAAATTCACTCTTTGCAAGGGAGCTTAACTTGAAAAAGATGTGAGTAAGTGATGGAAAAGTGTGCTCCAAAGCTCACTATTGCCTGCAGAGCCCTGTACACATGGATAAGCAGGAACTTCATTCCTGTGGAATGCAGAGTTCATTCAATGTCGTGGGCTGTTCCCCGGGCTCACCCACAACTGTTAAACATGGAGAAAACTGCAACTTTGATGAAGTAACAGATGTCTTTAACTGGGTTTGTTTTCTCATGGCTGAGCTGCTGCCTGTGTGCCGCAGGGCAGCACGGAGCCTGGGTTAGTGCAAGGCGATGAGCTTGCTTCTTTCCAGGAATGGGTGTAACCACACTCTTAGTGAGGAGGAAAGGAGGAAACATAACTCTGCTCGAGTAAACAGCTATGCCAGGCTCTGCTAAAGGGAAGGGATAGCTATCTGCTAAAACAGCCCCGTTTTAACCCACTCTTTCCCCTAAGCATCTTGATCTGTCAGAAGGATCAGGGAAACTTATATTTACAAATGCATTTGATTCTCTCTGTGCTTAGAGGCCTAAGAAAGTAACTAGAATGCCTGCAACTTATATATTTATACTTAAAATAATCTGACTGATTTGTGTGGTCGTCAAGATCAACGTGCTGCTCTTTAACAGTGACATATTTTGACTCTTGGGTATTTTTTTCAGGCATTTCATCAGTGTGGAGTACTCATGTGAAAAGTATGGATTTACCTGGGCACAGACTTGTAACAGAGGTGTAAAGACACTCTCCTTCCGCACACCCATGTCCCCTCAGTGTAATCTAGCTAGCACTGCTTTCCTTCATCACTGTGTTACATGGTTCTTGCACACAGTTTTCCCTTTGTCTTTCTGAGGCTCTGTGTGGTACGTGTATGTGCCCTGCAGAAAAAGTGGCTATATTGCTTTGAGGACGTTGAATGAACAGAATTTCTTTATTTCCCCGTGTTGAGCTACACAGAAATGTCACCTTTTTACCTCTGGTTTGCAACCTTGACACCATGCTCCCATCTTCAGAGCAGAAATACCCTTGGACCTTTCAACACTAAAGCACCTTTTCTAATTTCTTTTTACCTGAGAGCACAGAAGTTGGAAACATTGCAACTATTTGAAATTTGTAAGAAGAAAGTTAGCTAGTTATCCTAGCAGAAGATGAGTGAGTAAAGAAACTGCCCCTGAAACAAGCAAAGGGAAAATGGTGGGAGGGTGTTTTATGTACAATTATTGCATATCACAGTTCAAAGGCAGAACCCCATTTCTGTACCATTGCCTCTTTATTTTCAGTAGTGGTTTTTGAGCACTGGTGTGTTTTCCTTAACTACTTAAGTTATCTAAAGCCAATTCTCACTCACAGTGGCCCTCCATTGACCACAACTCTGCCCAGCTGGTGTGGCCTGATCGCCCGCTGTCTGACAAGTCCCCAGGTCTATGATGTAAGTAGAACAACTAAATACTTCTTTCTTTTATTTTCTATTTATTAAACTTCAGCAGAACAGTGTTTTTTATTTTTAGGTAATGTCCTGCTTTCAGCTGGTCTGATAAATGAAAGTGCTGGTTTGACCTAGCCAGAAAAGATTTAAGATACTCTCCCCTGAAGCAACAGCTTCTGTTGTTTGAGATCAGAAATTATCTTATATAAAATACTACATTAAAAAAGTAACATTTAAGGATACGGGGAAATTATATGCCTAGTCAATATCCAGTTCAGTGAATATCACTTCAAAATATTCAGTCCCTTCTCAAGACTTTTGGACAAGATTCTTTCCCTGTTACTACCAAGCTTTGAGGTCTCCTTAGAGATGTCATTGACACATTTACTTAGCTGGAAAAAACCCTGGTAGCACTTCCCTTCATTGTTTCCACGGCAAAATTTGAGATCAGATTTCAGAAACCATTAATCAGTTACTTATCTCAGTCTAGCAGGTCACTACACTGTCTTTACAGCCATGTCTTGCAATAATTAATGCTCTATTCTCCTATTACTCTTGCAGGATCCTGGTACTTGTCATTCCTATCTGTACAGTGCTTCTGAAATCTACAACTTTTCATGAGTTGCTTGTAAATAAAACCATAGTACTATGTGGGATATCTCAAACATGCAGGTTCTCTGGGATATTAATATCTCCATGCTCAAGTAGTCTTGGACCAATTGTCTATTAAGCTTTTCTCAGAGAGTTATGAATTCCACTTGCATCTTTGAAATATTCTACATTTCTTTCTGGGTATCATTAGCACCTTATTTCTATCTGATAGAAAAATTTCAAAGAACCTTGAAATGTGTGCTGCCCATTTGGAGCTATTATGCAAGAATAAGGCAAGAAATTTGCCTTGTTCCCACCACTTTGCAATGCCACTGGAGGTCTTAAAAGAGGTCTAGATTAGAAGCTATTCATCAGACCAATTAGCCTACTTGTGCATTGCCCATATGTCTATGTATGATCTTATGAGAACAATTGTCCAGTAACTGAGGATTTAACCAGAATGAACATGCAAGTTTTGGCTCTCATTTTCGCTAATAGTTTGGCTCTTTTTTCCTTTTTTTTTTTTCGTTACTCATCATTGTTGGCTACTACTACATGTGGAAACTTATTATTTAATGGATTGGCTCAGTGATACACACAGGACATTAGCTTCATTAAAAATGTTTGTAAGGTTGTATACTTTAAGGTGTACAATGTGGATCTTTCATATTGTATTCTATTTTCTGTTCCTATTTAAGTGCAGTGCTGCATTTGTCTTAGGAAAGAATATAATTATGAAGTTTTATTTCTAAGTTCTTTTCAAAATTTCTGAACCCTGCAGTTGCTTTGTGTATTTTTGTTTCTTTACATGGCTGGCTTTGCTATGACACTTGGCTATGACATTTCATTAGTGGTAAAAAAGCTGTGGAATCTTTTTGCCTTTCTATTAAATGGAGGTGAAGCAACAGAGGCAGCCATGTCTTTGCGGGGACAGAAACTTCTTGGAATAGTTTTGCATTTGTGAGGTATTTCCAGGAAAATTAAATGGTACACCGATGAGAACTAAAGACTGAAGACTTTGAGTTAAACAAGCAAAAAAAAAAAAAGTCTGTAAATACTTAATAAAATATAACACAGCTGGAAAATGTTTCCCAAACACATATTAAATCCTGGATCTCATTCCAGGTGCATGTCTGAGTTATGACATCTAAACAGAGAAGAAAGCATCCAAATATGTGGCTATACTGACAGTATATTTCTATATTGTTTTTAGCTTTTGTTGTTTTAGGTTTTTATTTCTCCTTTTACTTTATTACAGCCTTACTTAGAATTCACTCTCACTTCCACAAGTGGGAGTAGGTCTTTTTAATTAGATGCCAAAGAGGGGTTCAAAAGTCTGAAAGTCAATCCTACAACGTAGCCCACCCGCAACTTATTCCTCAGCATGAGATCGTGTCCTCTAAGCTTCAATTTGCATGGAGTATGTGTAAGGCTTTGAGTCAGCACACAGGGGTGAGGTACAGTGGATTTCTTCCAGAGATGATGTTATTGTTCCTTGCTGATGTTCTCCCACTGCTTTAAGGCTGTTCCACTATGCTATTTCCAACCCAGACAGACAAGCTGGAATTTAAAGCATGAAAAGTTGCTGCAGTTAGGAGTGAAATTCTGAAAATTATAATTTTAAACATTATTTTTTCTTCTGGTGCTTTATTCAGTGCATGACCATTTGGCAGGGCTTTCCAGCTTATCCCAAACTGATGTAGGTCAGTTTTTCTTCTTTCATTTTGAAATGTCCTTTGAAACTTCTAGTAATTCTCTGTTCTATCAGTCATTTATCCTAACCGAAAGAAGCACTCCTGGGAATGCTTTTTTGTTGTTTGTTTGTTTGTTCTGGGGTATGCTTTGTCTTCCACACTCTTCCACATTTTAAGGAAAAAGTTTTCTTCTTGCACATACACAGTATGGCAACTTGGTATGAAACTAGATGGAATTGAATTAATTTATAAATATGCAAGCCTAATGAAGAAACTTGATTAGCAATCTTTGGAGGAGATAACTCTCAAAATGGATGAGAAAACTGTTCAGACAGGCTTCCCCCTTCCCCCTCCTTAGTGGTTCTAGCTTCATAGCAAAAATTGTTTAGTTTTCTTAGTGAATTTAAATTCAGCTGAGAAAGAGGGAAACTAAACAGAGCATCAGATTTAACTTGGAATATATTTTGCATGCTTTCATTTTGGAGCCGTAAGATAAATAACTCCTGTTGCAAGTTTCGTTATCTGTGGTGCCTGTGTTGTGTTCAGCACCAGTGTTTGTGATGACTGCCAGCACTTTGCACACGCATCTTACTTTCCTTGTGCTTCTTTTTACATTGTCTTAGGAGGCAATAAAGACTGGCTTTGTAAGCAGAAACTCATTTTAAATAAGCTTTAATAATAAAAACATCTCCAGCGTGCATTCTTAGGAGCATGAACAGATTTTACCACAAACAGGACAGAATGCAGGGAGGTCCCTCAAAGTACATCAAAGCAGAATTCAGGCTTTTGCAGAGTTTTGGATTCAGGTCTTTAGCCATTCTAGTGTGTCAGTTTAAGTAGTGAAGTTCAGACCTGTGTTTTCTGAGTGAATTGAAGCTTTTCCTACAGAACCGTAGGGGATTGCAGAGGCCTGTTTAGGGTTATTCTTGGGAGTATTTCAAGTCTCTGTGGATCTATTTGGATACATTTCCCGTCTTCCTTGAAAGAATTGTTCATGCTGCACAAAGCACGATAGGTTTATTCACCCATCTTCTTTGTTTGCAAACATAGGAAATCTGTATAGTACGTGAGATTGTTTGTGGGTGTTCTCTGAGGAAATATATGAAATAAAATGCATGCTGCTTGCAGTACTATTCAGAACTGGAACAAATAAGTGACACTTGGCTTGTACAAGGCAATGTTTGTTCACTACATTGAGAGAAAGCTCAGTGTTTTCTCTGGAACTGATCATGTTTACATACATATAAGTGTAGCTTAGGACAAACCAGCAAAGACTGAGTTAGGACTTGCCATATAGTATGAAGCCTGTGACCCTCTCTTTCAGTATCATGCTTCCAAGAGCTTTTCAGCCTTTTGGGGAAGCTCAAGCATAATGTGTCCTTACCAGCTTCTTATCTGCTACGTGGCTTCAAGGATTCGCTGTTCAACAGCATTGTGGAGACAGGAGGTGCTCTGGGGGTTTGCTGCAGCCTCTTCACACATTGCCTTGGTATGGCGATACCTTCTGGTGCTCTGTTAGCCCTGCCTTCCCCTCCTTGATGCTTCTCCAAGGGCAAACACCATGACAGGGAATGTGTGATAGGCATTCGCAGCTTCTTCAACTTTGTAAAACATAATCAGTCAACAGTTACAAGCTGCTGGCTTCGTGCTCATTTTTCTGATTTTCATCCTTATTTGCCTGTCTCTTCAAAGCAATATATATCTGAATATCAGATTTGCTTAAACTGATTATTTTGTGACCCTTTAAATCATCTTGCTCTTGTACCTCAGACTTTTACTTTTTTTGGCAACTAAAAGCTTGCAAAGTCTGTTTCTGCCAATTATAGCTGAACCCTTTAATTTCTGCCTTTTTTTTCTATTTAGGATGGTGCCAGTAGTTCAGTCTTTTCTTTGCAATCAAAGAAAGCAAGTGTCCTAACCTGTATTTGCTCTTTGAGAACAGTGCTCTTTATCAGACTAACCCTGTCACAAAAAAGCAGTGATAAATTTGGATGCCACGAAGGATCTGAGAAATTAGCATTCCTTCAAAGTAGGGCTTGTCTTGCACCCAACGCTGAACTGCACCATCTCTTTCGTTGATTTTGGCAAACTCCTGACACCCCTTCTAGTCCTCTTTATTTAAATATTCTGTGTCATCTAGAGGCTTCTGCTGCTTTATTTTGTCTGATTATCTTTCTGACATAATGACAGGAAGCTTTCCCAGGAAGTTTTATTTATCCAGGAGCTGCATTTTTCATCATGGACAGGTTAATCAGCATTTTCAATCTCCAGTGCCCTGAACTCCTGTTCTGCAGTAGGGGCAGGGCTTTCTGTTCACGTTGATCACAGACATCCCATCTCACATGGCATGTGCCTCCCTTTCTTTGGTGCAGTGGAAGAAAATAATGTATTTTGAGAGTGTAGCCTGACTGGTGCCCAGCCTAGCAAGGGAACAGTGATACACACACATTTCAGCTCCTGCTAAGCAGTATGGAGCCATTCATGTGGGGAAATAATTGCTCTCAGTTGCAAGAAAGCAGGCTTATAGGAGTGATTGGGATTTTCTTCAAATATGAAGAAGGCCCATTTTCTGACCAATTCAGCTATTTTTCCTTTTACCATATTAAACAGGAGGGAACATGATACAATTGCTTGTTGTTGTTGTTGTTATGCTGTGATAGGGAAATTAAGTGTAATATTACACTTCCATAATTTCTATTCTCTGACCATATACATCATTCCATCTCTGCCAAAATAAATTTACAGGGTTTTGTGAGCCACTTTTAAAAATGATTTTGAAAAGAAAACACGACGGAACTAGTTACAAAACTATGAAGCAAGCACTTTCTTGTATCTATCCTTTATGGCTCAGGAGCATTCCCAAGAACTAGGTCAAGTAATTCTTTATTTAGTAACAGGTAAAAGTAAGGAGATAGTTTGAAAGAATATTGTTAGTTCTTGATGTATAATTAAAAAAATGTTGAGGAATCCTTGAATATAGAGAATTTGGGCCTTATGAGTTCTTATCAGTTTGCCTGAAAAGTTTACTAATGAATTTGACTAATCAGCAACAGATGCAACTCTGTATCTGGAGTGACTTAACTGTGCTTGATCTCCAGTCTTTGTCCTGTACTGCCTTCCAAATTGTCATACAAAACCCAATATGTACCACTTGTCTCTTGTACTTCTGGTGTGCTTCCAGTGCTACTAAATCCCGGGTTACCCGTTCCATAACCTAGTTCTTGGCTTCAGCTCCCTCTCATCTCTCCCCAGTAGCAGTAGTTATACACGGAACAGTAAGCTGATTTGCAAACACTGGGTTCAAGGTTATTTTTAACATTTCTTAAGGTGGAACCTTATCTCTTCTGTATTGACATGTAGGTGAATTCTTCAGTTATGTCCTGGACTAAGAAAGGTGCTGTGCACTGTATAAAGATTTTTCTTTTTTTCTTTTTTTTTCAGAATCAGGAACAGCTTAGAGAAGAGGATTCTGATTTTATTCTGAATGATGGTGACCTTACCGTGACATATGGTGATACAACAATAACTGCAAATGGTTCTTCTGGCCCCCATACAGCTACCACTAACCTTGACAGCAGGAGAACAAAAAGTAGTTCAGAGGAAGCACTGGAACGTGATTTGGGAGCAGCAGATCATGAAGTTACAAGCAGGGGTACCCGGCTAGTATTTCCTCTGGAATACAATGCATGATTACTGACTCAGTAAAAATAACTCTTGCTCTGTGAATGGATCAAGGAAGACTGCAGGCCACTGTGTCACTTGAGGTGGGGGTGTTTATTCAAACAAGTTAACATGCATAAATGGTTTTACTAGGGTCTGAAGATGTCACCTATTTTTTACTCAAGATGCTGACAGTGGGGTTTTCTATATGTCTAAAACTAGACAAATGAGAAAACTGGTTATTCTCCTCTTTCCAGCTGCTTATTGAACCCAAGTATAACTAGCATGCTGCAATTGTCTTGTTCAGCTGCAGCAGCTCTCTCTCAGAAGAGAGGTACGTGAAAGCGGCACAGAACTGAGCTTGTCTTGGCTTAGCTTGAGAATGTGAAAGGACAACTATAAACTTGATAATTAAGAGACAAAAAAGATTGTGTTTGTATCTGAATGTGGAGAGATCCATTGTTCACTTCTCTCGTGAGGTTGAGGAAACTCAAGTGAAACGGGACAGTAGACATTAGGGCTACAGATGCATGAATGAAAGACTGGGGAATCTGTTACTGCAAACTGTACTTAATCTATTTCAGGGGAAAAAAAGGGAAGATTTCTTCACTGGTCAGCTGTTTAAATAGGAAGGCAATGAGAGCTACTTGTCCCTTTAGCTTTGGGCAACTTGACTATTACTATTAGCCTAACTTCTAGTGCCTCAAAAGAAAAACATCCAGCTTCCTGTGGTCTAAGATGTACCTGACCCAACACAAGCCTGGAGCCAGGCTCTCTTGGGTAGCAGTCACGAAGTAAAACTTTCTTTCATATGAAAAGAGTTGGAAACTTGGGCTGGGGAGAACCGCAGATAGGAGGAGGGGAGAAAGAAAGAGGGAGGCAGTATTGAACCTGTAGGGAACCAGGTGGTTTCATATTGCTCAGAAGAATCCATGGACTCTGCTTACAGTTCTTGTGTGTGATAAACAGCAAACATCAAATTAAACAGATGAACAAATACTACTGTTTTTACCATTTGTGATTATCCTAAAAGAAAGCTGTTTACCCTTGTTCTCTTTTGCAGAGTAGATGTGAAACTTCAGTGAGGCATTGCACAACAGCATATAAGCTACAGAAGTGATGAACTGTAGTATCATCTTAAATGTGAAAAGGGAAAAATCTCTGACTAGTATTTAGCCCACTTACACGTAGGCTAGCTTTAACTTATTGCTAAATGCTTTTTAATTTTCAGATGAGGAGATAATCATTGTCTTTGCCAATAGCTGAAAATGTATGCTTTGAAAAGCAGTTCAGCTATTTAAAGCATGCTAAAATGTGATTTCATTCTTATGTCTCAAAAGATTTATTTTTTTAAAGAGTTCTGTGGCCCACTAATGTGATGTAATATCAGTTTGTCCAAAAAATGTATTTTTCTTGCTGCCATTTCAGTTGTTCCTCTCATAAAATTGTGTGTGAGTAAATACCCACTCTGTTTTTCCTTAACTATTAAACTTACTGGGCTAACCTCAGTACAAGACCTTCCTGCTGCAGAGAAACATTGTAGTTGTGTTGTCTAGTCTGCTTTCTTTCAAATGTGTTCTCTAACAAGTGATCTACCTCCCTTTCTGCCCCTCTGAGGAAAATTTATAAAGGGTATTGATCTGTAATGACTGTCTCACATTATGAAGGAAAGAGACAGGAGGAGGTCAGGAGTTTTTATGTAGAAAAACTAAGACCGATACAGAATCACAGAGTGCTCCCAGTTGGAAGGGACCAGCAAGGATCATCAAGTCCAACTCCTGGCCCTGCACAGCACCGTCCCTACCACCACATGTCACGCCATGCACCTGAGAGTGTTGCCCAGATGATTCTTCAACTCTAGCAGGCTTGGTGCTGTGACCCCTTCCCTGGGGAACTGTTGCAGTGCCCAGCCACCCTCTGGGTGAAGAACCTTTTTCTAATATCTAGCCTCAACCTCCCCTGACACAGCTTCAGGCCATTCCCTGGGTCCTGCCACTGGTCACTACAATGAAGAGATCAGTGTTTGCCCCTCCTCTTCCCCTCATGAAGAAGTTTTATAATGCTAAGAGGGAGCTTTGTTCTTAAATGGTGCAGAGTAACAAGGCCTGATGAAGATCGCTGAGCAGAACAACTTTTCAGGTCTGCACATTTTGCACAAAAAAGCCAATTCTCTTCACTTCCCTGGGACCACAGGCAGTTTATCAGTCAAAGCTGAGGAGTTATGAGCAGGTCCTGTGACTGCCAAGAGAACTGCTACAAACAGGGGCGCGACACTGGAATTTTCAGGGTGCTTTCCACGAGTGGTGTTCCAAGCTGCTGATGCTGGCTCCAGGAGTAGCTCTGATGCTCTATCTCCAGTTATCAGAAAGGAGGAACACTATGACAAGTGTGTTTACACTGTGTGTTACATGTCTACTATGCAATGTAAGCTGGCTTTTCTGATAAGCCTGAACAAGGGTGAAGTATCACATACTTGGTACTTGACCAAATATAGCCCTCTTCCAAGGATGCATGTTTTCTGGCCTATGGAAAGATTTAAAAAAAAAATTTATTTACTTTTTTGATGAAGGAATTGCCTTTGGGCAAAGTACTGCAGGAATTTTAACTGGAGGAAAGAATAAAAATTCTTTTTTTTGGCTGAACTTCCAAAAAGCTGATCTGAAGCAAGTAAATAGCAAAGGTTAAAATGACATCTATTATTAATGAAATGATGGCCACTATGTTTTATTCCTGGGAGGAGGGAAAGATCTCACAGTAGAAATTAAAGAACCTTAACAGGCTACTCATGCTCCTCAGAGACCAAATTCTGTGATTTTTGTCTTTATAATCAGATTGGCATGGTCCTTATTGTATAATATCAATTTAACTCCAATTGCAGTCTTTCTTTAGACAGTATTGATCAGAAAATTGTCTTTTATTCTGGCCAGTAAAACCCTAGGAACTAATATGCTTCACATGCCTTTCAAAGGTTCAGTGTTTCTTTTAACTCTGAAGTAGCTCCCTGGAATAACATGCTTGACCTCAGCCTTGGCAGACATGGTGTCTGCTTCTGCACAAGTGTGGGAATGGAATTTGGATACTCTCAAGCCTAAACTTCATGTGCTTTTCTTTAACATTTGGGGGAGGACCTTTTTGGGGGGGAAACCAGAGAAGTTACAGATGCATCAGCAGGGAGTATTCCTCTCCAAAATTACTGAACTCATGAGCCACTGAAACTTTAGAAGAAAGGGAAGACAGCCCATGACCAGGAGCCACAGACCATCCAGGAGAAAAGAAGCCAGTAAATACCCTGGAGTGCCTGTGAACAATCTTGGTCATAATGGGACTTGCAGAAAGTAGGACAAAGCTGCTGCATAGGTTGAACACATTACTCAGTTGAAATAATGTGGATTAACAAACTCAAATGACTCTATATTGGAAAGTCCTCTTTGTAAGAAGCAGCCCATGCAAACCTTATTTTCAATGCAGGAGCAGAATCTTGCTTCCCAAGCTGGGGGGGAGAGGTGGAGGGGTGGGGAGAGCTTTATATGGTGCAGTGAAAAATCACAGATACTTTTTGGTCTGGAATTTTTGGGAGTGCCATTCTAAAAGATTACTTCCAGTAGAAAATAAGCCTGCAAAGTGAAAGAGGAGGAAAGTGTGGAGGAAACAGTGAATTACAAAGCCAGGAAATTGTTTAAACAGGCAGCTCTACTGTGGGAACAGCACTGTAAACAATTGCTATTCTTAATTTTGCAGTCCTAAATGCTGAGAAGTTATGTTGGCTTCTGCACCCCTTATCTAAAACAAGGGCAGTGGGATAATGCAAAAACAATAAAACCACCCCATCCTAATTGACCACAAAATCAAAGGCTTTTACAGGGCTACACTGACTTGCTTCTACTCCAGAGCAAGGAAAGTAGCTTTGAACAATTTTTTTAAAGTAACCTCACATCATTACTATGTTTTCTTCATTATAAAATGCCTTTAGTAATTTTGAGAGCAGTTCTATGGTAATGTTAGTGTGATAAATATGGAGGTGCCTTGTAAAACATGCACACATAAAAGCAGGATGCAAATGCTTGTCTAATATTTGAATCTGGGTTGCAGACTCAAATGACATTTCATATCTTCATTTGATACTTGCAATTTATATAAGTTTTTGTTATGGAAATTAAACAGTTGTGACAAAGCAATTGACTATTAGAATCAGTTCAGATTTTCAGGTAAAAAAATTATCTATCTGGTTCGGTTGCTTTATTCACTATTCCTCTGCTACTTTCTTGATAATAATCCATTTTGCACTGCCCCACATGGACTTGCAGACATCCAAAGTGCCAGTGGTTTTGAAGCTTTATCTAGGGACTGAATCTTAACTGGGAGAGACAGCGCATTGTAATTTATACTGGAATAAAAGACTTTATTAGTTGCCTGCACTGTCTCTATTAGGAACTAGCTGATGGAGAAAGGTGTATGTGCAGGGAGCTAGAGAAACCCTGGTTTATTGAATACCTGCCTAAGCTGGCATGGATAAAGCCAGTGCTCCTCTCAGGTTTATGTGCAATAGTACAGAGCCAGAAAGAATTTCTATCAGTGCCTCTAAGGGAGCAGCAATCTTTGTCCTAGAAAAATTAAAAATATTTGGGTTAGTTCTAGCTTTTGTTAAAATACTTTTTAATTTAATTTTCTGAAGCCCCATTTCCTGCAGTACTTTAACCTTTTGGAGCTGGTAAATGTCACATATAATCACATTAGATATAGATTTCAAAAAAGGAGGGAGGGAAGCAGAATAGTCAGACTTCACTTTTGTGCTTGAGTACAATTTCAAAGCCATGCAACTTCACTAACTTATGCAAATTTGATTAATTAAATGGCAATAATCTGAAATGCTGCAGTTAAAGGTCGCTTTCCCACTTCTAATTGAAAAAACCCCTCCAGATTTGCATTCCCTCAGAGAAAGTGAATGCCCAACTTAAAAGGGTTTTCCGCAATGTTAAAATACTTAACTTTAGGCTATGAGAAATAAATTGGATTTATTTTTTAACTAGTAAAATCTCTGAAGTTGTTATTACTGAGGCAGAGAGAAGTAGGTCATGCAGTTCTGCATTGTAATATATTTATGACTTTTGTTTTCAGATTTTAGTTTAATCAGGGAGGTTATCCTCCACTGCCTGATTTTGAATTTCAGTACTAAATTGCTTGGCTTGAATGTCTTGATGTTGACACAGATTAATACCAGAAAGCAGAATACCAGAAGATGTTCTTCTGGATCGCATCAGCCGATTAGTAATAGCTGTTGTGAAATAACAGCTTCCAGCAGGAGGGGTCACTTGAGGTGAGTTTGTCTGATTTGAGTTTGGGATATCAGAAGTAAAGAAACAGAAGTAAAATCACATTTCCCATAGCTGGGTCTGGTGGAGCAGGGAGAATGTAAGCCATCTAAGGATGTCCCAAATTTGTTTCCTTAAAGGGACACAGGCTGCTGTGCCTTGCCTTTGCAGTAACAAGCTGGGTGCTACAGGGTTCCTGTCAATGAGTTTTGGTGTGTTCATAACACTTGAAATGATAAGCAGCATTTAACCTGAATTTTCAGTTTACCATTCTTGTAGCTCTTACCCTCTTGTCACTTAAGATATGAATGTATCAGTAAGGTTTCAGGAGGTGTCTTAGAGTTACTTCAAACATAAAAATGCACTAGGTATCCAAAGCATATCATGCTGTCCTGACTAAGACTGCTGTAGTAGATGGTCTCTCCAAAATGTTTGATGCTTTGGCTCCCTTGAGGCACCTAAAGCCTGTGTGGTATGATAGGGTCAAGCTGGGGGCAGTCCAAAGGCTGTGTCAGGGAGGGCTGTAATAGATATTAAGTCCTGTCCTTCCAAGAGATGAACATGGTTTCTTGTGTGCAAGAAACTGAGTGCTACTGCACCAAATGTCTTTAACAATGCTGAAGTAATTACTGTAAGCAGAGGTTTGCAGAACTGAAATATCATACTGTATCCCCCGATACAACCCCTTTGTTGTGTTGACAGCTACAGCAACAGCTGTCCTTTCACTTGGAGCACTGATGATTTAAGGAGAACAGCAACTTTCTGCAGTGCCAGGGCTTGGTTTCTTGGTCTTCAGCACGCCAATGGTGTGCAGGTCTCTGAGTCCTAATTTGGGAGCTCAGTATCCTAAAGAGGTTAAATGGCAAGGGATTATCATTTAGCTACAGCAGTGAGTGGGAAGGAGAGATAAAGCAAAATATTGTGAAAGCTCTCCGTGTTGTGGGGATAGCAGTAGTGGAGGATGGGGAATAAACACCTGCTGGGCTTTCTGGCGCTGCCTGGCTTGTGTACAAGCTCAGCTAAACATTCATTCACGTAGACAAGATACTGCAGTAACTTCAGCTTTGAGCCTCTTGATTGAGGCTTCATCCAAGCATTCTTGTCTCCGGAGAAGAAATGTCAGTGCTACTTGGAGCTCCTGCTCTGTCAACAAGTTTCAGGTTAGGTATGCAGGTGGTGTTACTGTTCTAGGTCAGCAAAGTACATCGTGCTTCCATTTCTTCTTATTACTTCCTTACCTCAAATAGATCTCAGAGTCACCAGGAAGTAGCAGGTACAAGGTGGTGGTAGCTTTTGTGGAGTTCATTGTTTCACATCAAGTTACACCATTGGCTGCACTGAAACAAATAATCATAGTTGTCATTTGTAGTCAAGTCAGAAATGTATCTTTCTTCTTATTTGGCTGATCGTAATCCAAAACTTACTGTGGCTTGACACATTTGTGATACATATAAACGTGGTATTTTACCTCAGAACTGTCAGGTCTTTCCTCAAGGCAAAGCCAGCAACTCAGCCCTCTTTTCGCAGTACAGAACTGATTTGGAGTTCCCTTGCTTAAAATCTAATTTATGATTCCTACCTTGGAGCATCCAACAGTTGCTTTGATACCCTTGTCTTTTAGGAAGGGTTGCAAGGTACAATGAGAAGTAAACATTACTATGTAGAGAAATAAAATACAGGTTTACATCAACATGGCTGAGATAGAGAATAGTTATAACTTCTAAATCTGTTCTTAGAAAGAGTGAATGATCACACAGACAAAGGAGGTCTGGATGATATACTTCATTTTATAAGACATTTGGAAAGTCCTTTCTGAAGAAGCCTTGGCTCATGCTGTCTTAGTCTCTGTAAGAAGATGAATCTATAAGGATTAATAGCTGACCATTTATTCTTGGCTCTGTTTCTAATCTTTTCACCAGTTTTCACAACTGAGAGAAGTTACTAGTACTGTCATCTAGAGATTTGTGGGGCTGGATCTGGAGAAGGGAGCCAGGAGGAAAGTGAAAAATGTGGGGGATATTCAGTTAATTTTGGAACCTAAGGTTGATTGCAAAATGGGGCACTTCACTTAGGGAGAAGCATCTCCACTACACATCCACCTACAAGTGCAATGGCCTATAAAACAGCTGCTTGTCTGTAAGAAAGAGCTTGGAATCATCCTGGTTAGTGCTCAGAAGACAGCAGGAGTGATTAAAAAGACAATGCTGGGAACTGAAGCCAAACTCACAAACCATCTGTTGCACTACAAATCCAGTGCAGAAGCTGCTCACTGGTGCTGTCCAGAGCAGCGATGTGTGGGTGGCTTTGCTGCTCCTCTGAGAGGATGTGAGGTGGAGCCTTGGCAGAGTGCCAGTCCAGTGTGAGATACCAGAGGAGAGACTTCTTTGTCTTGCATTATTCTATCATATATAGTCAGTAATTTTTCAGTATGCTAACATCAGCTGAACATTAGGACTGGATCAAACAAAGGAGGAGTGGAAATAATGAAAAAAGATGGTGTACAGAATTTAGCTCTGCTTGAAGAGCTACAGACGTTCTGCCCACCAACCTTCTTTCCCCAGCCATTTTGTATTTTCTTAAACATATTTAATAAAGGATATTTGTCAATCTAACATCTCTTCTGTTCCAAGACTAGGACCCCTCCGCTATGACTGAGTTCAGTATTCTCAAAGCAACTGCATTTTGTTAATCTAGGTATCTATTATTTTTCCTAACCAAGAGTGAGTTCACAAAGTAAAAACTATTCCTGCTAAACTAATCCACAGTCCAGGACAAAGTGATTTCTGAGCAGCACTTGAAGTAACATAAGCTGTGTGTGTTTTTGAAGTTAAGAGCTGTTTTCTTTTTCTTTTAAGAAGAATTTTAAGAATAAAAAGTGACAGCTTACATTCAGTTTTTGTGTAGGGTAACACCTGAAAATGTGATTATTTCTAAATACACTATGTGTCCTGAGACATTTGATCAATGAAATAAAATTATCAAATCTATCCCTATTAAAAATCTTAAACAAAACCATGTCTGCTCTCTTGTTATGGGACAAGAAATAGAACTTAAATACTAAATGATTACATACAATCTGAAAAAGGGAATTACAACCTGAGGTAAATGTACAGCTATCTTGAAAGCACCTTTTATTTGGGAAAGGATGAGTAATTAAGCACGTGCCACACCTATAGACAGAAACCTGGTTTATGGCATGAAATTTTCGATACCAATTGCAGTACTGAAATGCACCTGCCTTTTGCTGGAACTCCCAGCCTCATCTGCCCAGCAGTGCCTTTAGGTTTTACACTACAATAGGAGAAAGGGCTTCTCCATGCTTTGCCATGCCCCACTTTTCTCTGTGCATTAGTCACCCTGTACAGAAAATTGTTTCTGTGCTATTACACCAGTGAGTTTGTCTTGTGTGGTGATGGTAGGTTTTAAAACAGCAAACAGAAGTTGCACTCAGTAGGAAGCAGAGCTTTCCTGGTGCCCTCCCCTGTGCGGGAGGTAGCCAGCTCCCAGACACTGGATCAGACAGATGGTGTGGGCTTGGATTTGGCTGTGGAGCCCCTGCCACCTGTTCCCACCCAGCTCCCTCGGTGCTCAGACCTTGATAGCCCAAGTGCCAGCTGGGTTAGCTGAAGAGTGGGATTTGAACTGTTTGTATCCATGGGTCAGTGGCGTGGTTTAACCCCAGCCAGCAACTAAGCCCACACAGCCACCAGTGGGATGGGGGAGGGAATCGCAAGGGAAAAACAGAGAAAATTCATGGGTTGAGATAAAGATGGTTTAATAGGGAAAGCAAAAGCTGTGCACACGAACAAAGGAGAACAAAGAATTAATTCACTATTTCCCATAGGCAGGCAGGTGTTCGGCCATCTCCAGGAGAGCAGGGCCCCATCACACACAACAGTGACTTGGGAAGGCAAACACCATCACTCCAAACATCTCCTGCTTCCTTCTTCTGCCCCCAGCTTTGCATGAGGCCACATTGTCTGGGATATCCCTGTGGCCAGCTGTCCTGACTGTGTCACCTACCAACTGCTTGTTCACCCCCAGGCTCTTCACTGGTGGGTAATGAGCAGAAAAGGCCTTGACTCTGTGCAGGCACTGCTCAGCAATAAGGAAAATATCCCTGTGTTGTCGATGCTGTCTGCAGCACAAATCCAAAACACAGCCCCACACTAGCTGCTCTGAAAATAATTAACTACCCCAGCCAAAATCAGCTCAGTTGGGCTTTCCAGCCAACACAAGGAGTTTGGGGTTAGACCCCAGAGAAGCAGCAGTGTTGAGCAGCTTCAGGCAGCGAAAGAGAGGGGACCCCAAGCTGCATAGTGCACTTTTATCTAATGGTTCATGGGAGAAAGTCTCTTCAAGCACAAAAAGCACCCACATTGGTAAAACCCTACTGGAAAAATAACAGGGCAAGATGTGATTTACCCTGGACATTGGTATTTAGAAAGGGAGGAGAAGAGAATGCCAGCAAATTTCCACCCATCTCCCTTCACTAGGAAGCAATTAACTGTTACAATGCTACGGTCAAATGTAAATAGAACTACCCTCAGGTTACTACAAGCTATCCATAGCTGCATATTTCAGTATAGATGCTATACCCTCGAGGGGCAGAGGCACCAGTAAGTTTAAAAAAAAAAAAATTCCAAAAAGCTTCTAGAAAGGACAGTGGTCCATACTGAGCCTTTAGCCAACAAAATCTGCAAAGTTGGATTTGTGTTTTTTTCTTGTAGGATTTCACACTTTATTTGGAGAATAATACTATGCTTGTACGAAAGCACTTGATTACAAAAATCAACCTGATTTTACCTTTTGGCAGTTATTCCAAAGCCTGACTGGCAAGGCAGGCTGCAAAGGATTTCAAAGAATGCAAACTTTGCTTTGTATTATCAGCATTTATGATATTACAGGTATTCAAGTCATGGCTTACAGTAAGATACTTCTAATACTACAGCTGGTATCACCTTCCCTAGATTCTTTTTACCTTCACTAGTTTAAAACTGCTCAATATTGGAATGAACTTTCCATGGGTAGAGCAGTGATGAAGCCCTGCAGGCATTCAGAAATAAGTCCCAGGAATTGTTCTGTAGGGCCCTAGACTACTTGTGCACTCCCCAGATCAAAGCATCGTTAGAAGATGAAGAAGTTTTATTAATTAAATGTCTAGCTCAAAATTATTCTAGCAATTCTGTAACAGATCACAAGAGACTTCTCTCTCACTTATCCCTGGACTTCTTTTTCATGCAATAGTAAAGATTTTTAAAAAAATGCTTATTAAAGACACAGCCTAACTCTTCTGAAGGACAGAATTTTTTGCCATGAGGACTGGGACATCACTCACCTGCTCAGTAGCCAGTAAAAGAGTTTTACCCTCTGCATGCTGAGGAGTGCTCCAAGGTCAGCCCTCAGGAGCTCAGTATCTCAGAACTGGAATTCCTCCTGGCAGGAATCTGTGAAGCTGTAGGTACAGGCATGACCAGACACACTTTGACAGCTCCAAGCAACCTGAAATTCAGTTTAGAAATAAGCTATTTATGCAGTCTTAAAATTGCTGACCTGCTGCTTCCTTCAGGGGTAGCATTACCAATTTACAAGCAACATGTTAACTTGCAGTAGAGAGCTAAAAGCAGCAGGAGGGCCATTTTCCAAGGCAGAACTATCAAGGCAGCTACACGCAACCTATATTACTTGTCAAGATTTTAACTCCTTTCCCATTAAGGAACTAAGTTTTAGAAATATTTTCTAGTTATTATTATTATTATCCAATCTGAATGTAATTGCTTTAATTGTAAGTTCTTCGAAGGGTCAACTAGCAAATATTTTAATAAGAATTTACAGAGAATCAATAGGAAGACATGGTTTCCAATTTACAATTTAAGGATGCAAAATGAAATTCATACTAAAGCATCTCCTCATTTGCTGCAGAGCATAATCAGCAGTCACTCATTCCATGAGAAATAAGCAACTTGAGGCTGGGTTCTGCTTTCTAGCAGTTTTCACATCTTAGACATAAAAAATTTTGTGAACAGCCAAAACCAATTTTCGAGTAAGCAAAAACCCCTGTTTTCATGTAAGAAATTGATGTTATACAAATGACTGAAACATTTATCTGGTTATCTGATTTGGGGGCATCAAGGCAGAATGGGGATTTGAGTATGGAAGCTGAACAATACGAAAGGATGAACAAACTAAAGTGCTTTATTGAAACAAAAATTGGAGACCTGAATTGGAAACAAATAAGCTTGAAAGCTGAGTATGTGGGGGAGGGTTGTTGTGTAAAAAAATAATCCTGTGGCTGCATGCTTGTGACAAGAACAAGATAGCACAGAGCAACAGTAGCAGGCTGTTTTCTGCATCCAATAAAAGAAATAACAGGCTTAAACTGAATCAAGAATTATTCAAACAGATGACTGAGAGCTGTTTTTAACAGTGGACATATTGACATAATGGAGTAAATGACTGCTGAATGAAGACTGCATCCCTAATGATTTTAAAACCAGCTTGGAACAGGTGACGAATGTCCCATCCTCTCATCTCTAAATCCATTTGAGATAGAGTTAAGTATCACTAATTGATCTTAAACTGGTTTTATAAAAAAAGGGGGAAAAATGAGAGGCAAGTAAATACTCACAACTGTTTGCTCAAGTCACCCCTGCTTAAGCAGCAGCTGAAATGACTGTGAAAAGCCAAGGAAAGGTTTCCAAACCTTCCATCAGAGAGGCCTCTGCTGTATTTGGACTGATCTCCCACAGCCCTTTCCCATTATTTTAACAAGTGCTGCACTTCAGATCCTATCCAGAGCACACCTGAAACTAGTTTCATGCCTGTCCATAAATAAACAAGGGGCTAATCGTTTCACAGCTGTATGGCAAAGCATTAAAGACAGCTCAGCCACAGTGAGGGCCGTGTTAGGGCTGGGTGGTCCCACACCCTGCACTTGCTGGCACAGCTGGGATTTGTACCCATGGCAAGTGAACAACCACACAGCCTTTGCTTACACAAACACGCCCTGCCTTTCCTCTCCCTTCAGTTCCTCTCATCTCAAGAAAAAGGAGGCAAAAACTACTGGGGTTTGTGCTCCTCTTGATTTATTGTACAGCTCCAATATATTTTATTCAAATAGTGGCAGAGGCACAATTACCAGATTTCTTCAGAGGAAATGTTATGAGACACTAACCTATTGCAGAGTACTCCAGAACAAACTATTTAACAACATTTCCATGAAAGTCAGCATTGCCTCCTTTTCACAGAGCACAAACAAAATGTACAAAGCATCTTTAAACTCGGGCCCTGATCTTTCTGTACATTAAAGCTGATTTTTCAGGAGACTTCAGCACTCTGTACAGTACTTCCCATGGATCACAGGGCTGGTGGACCACCAGCTTCATATCTTGTCATAGCATGGTGTAACGTCCCATATCAGTTCCTTTCAACTTCTAAATTATAAGAGTTGTCTTTTAAAATGAGTTGTCCCTTCTTTTCCATCCCTTCCTGCCATGCTGTTCACATGGTTAAAAAAAAACCACCTTCTTCCAACTTCCAGGCTGAAATGATTCATTGCTGATGTACAAAAATCTGTTCTTATGCCAGTATTGTTCATAGCTTGATTACCTCTCTCCCACACTGCTGTTCACGCTACTGTGCACCGCTGTCCTCTTTCAACCTTGACTTTGAGACTAAATAAACCACACAGCTTGGTCTTCTCCAAGAAGTTATTTCACTTGACATTTCTCTGTATCTATTAAAAATACTAATTCATCCCCTTGGGACTCGGATGCCTACAACAGAGAACATGTTAATGCCACCATACATTTGCCCTTTTCACAACTAGCTCACTCACAGGTTCAAAGTCACCCCTTGAACCACCAATGCCCCCTGACCTGGCACATGTGAGCAGTGACTGCTGCTACAGCAGTTCTGTAAAGCCAACTGCAGCATACCAAAGGTGTCACTCAGCTTCAGCCTGATGTGGACATGGCCTCTTCAGAAAATCTAATCTATTTTTCTAACATCTCGCAGACACTGTGGCACCAGGGACTGAGTCCAGCTCCTCTGAGAGCTTTCAAATACCTCAGCCATGAGATACTGCCTCCATCCTTTTTACCTCCTTCAGTCTCCTACCAGATTCCTGCACGCTTTCTAACCTCTGGCACAGACCAGGCAGTGCTTATGGTGCCAGACATGTTGCATGATCCATTCCTACTCCAGGTGTGTCCAACTTTGAGTGTTGACCAAGTGCTGCAGTGGAGAAAAAACAACCACTTGTGGTACATGACTGATAAGGAGCATGAAAGGGGAGGCAGCAGGCACTGAGTCTGACTCCTTCAGTGCTTGACTGTGCAGCACAGACGTTGAATATCTCTGTAAGAGTGTGCACAGACAAAAGGTTTCCTGGCATTTTTTGAAAAGCTCATACTGAAAACAATAGATGTCAGTGATATGCACATGAGTCACTGCTAGAATTGGGACTTTTCAATCCAGGGCACAAACATCTGTCACTCGAACCAAGGACACAGACAAGGACCTCCTCTGGACTCCTCTGTTCTGGTGGCTAGTGGCAATGCCCACTGCAGAAATGACTGGAAAGGCACTCCCAAATGGAGCTTGGGCAAGGGCAGCTGGATGAGACAGCTTTCACATCATCCCTCATACTCACAAACTGAGCCCAACAGTAGCAGGAGGTGGGCAAAGACTTTATTTTTACAAATTTGAGCTTTAAAACTTCAGTTTTGCAGGAGACCACTTCTTCCCATGCATCCCACCCCAATGCTGCCAGGAGAGGAGAGGGGCAGTTAATAAATTCCTTATGCAGAGGGAAAGAGAGGAGTCTGGTTTGCAGGAGAAGTGTGTTAGTGTGGGCTGAGACAGGCACAGCAGAAGGCAAGCCACTGTTGTCCTGAGGACCAGCTCTCCGCCCAGGGGCTGGTCCACTGCTAGTTGTCTGCACAGCCATTGGAACTGAGACATGGCAAGAGTTGAGGCATTACCAATTTCCCCCCTGCACTTCAGATTCCGATTCACCCTATTCTCCATCCCCCACACCCTGAGCTTTCCTCCTCTGTCTCCTCCAAACAATACACTTGGGACAATTCCCAGCACTTCACTGCAGCCCAGTTCTTGGTCCCTGCTTCTCCTAGCTTGCTCTCTCCTTGTTCCTTCCTTCCTTCACACATACTCCTAGCCAACTTTTCCTGTTTAAGCACTTACAACTTCCTGCCCCTCCTTGTCAAATCCCAGTCCCTCATTCCTCTCACACCCAAGTCCTTTGCTCAACAAATCCTACTTTCCTCACCTAACAACGAATTCCTTTCCCCATTCCTTCACGTTTACCCCATCTGTTATCAATATCTTCAAACACTGGAAAGCTGAACACTGCATTTGGGGGTCTTCCTTAGGAACAACTGCAACAGGGAAAGACGGGATGGGGAACAAGGCATCAGAGAGAACAGGAATGAGAGACTCCTCCCTGCTCAGCCCAGTGATGCACCCCCTGCCATAGTTACATGGTTTTGATTCCCACTGTACCACACTGAGTTTTCCATCTGAAAGAAAGAGGTTTGCACATTCTCAGTGGAGATAAAACGAATGCAGATTTTATTTGGTATAAAATAAACATATACACACACATACCAAAACCACTTTTACTGAGCACATGCTATCCATTTTATACAAACATTAATATATTTGGCCAAATCAGAATAGAAAGCAGAGGTAAAAATAAAAACACAGGGGACGTCCTCTACACAGAGGTAATTTCCCCTATCCAAACAGGAGTTCCTGTCCCAAAAGACTGAAGTGACAAATTATTTCAAAGAAATATCTTTGGGACTATTTGAACACAGGCAAAAGACCACCACATCCTAAGTTCAAAAGAATATGCACTGTTTTGACTGAAATTCCTTCAAGAGATTTAAATCTTATGCCCATGACGAAAAGCTTCAGCCTATATACAGTTGAAGTTGGCAAAGTTGGACATTAAGAAACAGGGCAACAAGTATGGAAGCTCCAGGGACTGGATTCCCACTTAATAGCAACAAGAAATAGTGCTGCAGGTGCCCTAGGTTAGCAGCAGAGCTTAACATCTCAGTGCTGGAAGCAAGAATTTCACAGTACTCAATATACAGACTGCAAGTCCTAAAATGTTAATCTGTTGTTCAGAGCCGTGACTGCCTTACCAACAAAGAGCAGGCCCCTTCATCATTGAAACCCACCACCTCAACATGTTTAGATCTAGCATTCATCTCTTTAAAACACAGCCAAGAGAAGGAAAATCCGGGTCCGGCCCCTCACTCACACACACATCACAAGAGGGGTGCTGAAAACTTCTGCTAGTGCAAGGTTTGTCAAATCGTGTTTCTCCCATGTCATTCTCCATGGTGGTAGGTGTCATGTGAAGTTAAATAGGAAAGACAAAACTACATCTAAGGTAGTCCCAGTGCTGCAGGACTTGCATGGTGACTCTGAGAAATGACATACACCATCAGAGAGTCTCAGTGACAGCTCTCTGTATTCAAGAAAGGAACAGAACATGCTGTCGGGCTTGTTGGCTCTCAGGGTTTCAGTTGTTGAATTGTGTTACCATAACAAACCCAGAAACTCTGCAGGTTTTTTTAATCATTGGACTTTACTGGAAGTGGTGATACTGAGGACTTAATGCAGAAAGTCAGGACCTTTCCTGATGCCCAGACTGACAGGGAGGAGGGGGCTAAAATGACCCATGCAATAACGAAGTTGTTAAATAAGCAACTCCACAGCTATTCTAACAGTTCTGGTTAAATACTGCAACTGATACTAAACCATTTCTATTGTACCTGCAGTATGCCAGTACGTACTTTGGATATCTACAAGGACTCCATCAGTGATACCATGTGGAGTAAAAGGTAGGGGCCAAGAGTATTTCTTGGCCCTGGACTTTCATCACTTCCCACAAGTATGTCAGTACAGTTTGCCTCCCTGAAATAAACAATTTAAATACAGATATGATGTTGTAAAAGAGCAATTAACAATTACAGCATGGAAATATCACAGCCTTTTATGAATAATTACAGCACTCAAGTTTGTACCTTAAGTGTGACAACTAGAAGTTAAGTAAAAACAGATGACAGAAATGTCTTTTGAGCATTTTCAGTTTTGTACCCATCTCCCACTATGAATTTTTAATACATTAAAGTTGTTAATTCATTGTATGTAACAAAGCACAAGTAGGTAATTTTCACCAATCTCAGCCTGAAATACTGAAACTCTCTGGCTCAGTCCTGCACTCTGATTCTAAGCCTGCCAAGTTCAGGTAGCTATAAAAATGTGATTACTGCTCCCTTGCTTATCATGCCATCCCCTGCTCTAAAAGAGCAGTTATGCCTCCGTTTTCTACATCATCCTGTAGAACTGTAACTTTACTTCAAAATGGCCAAGCCATTAAAGTCCAGCTGCTCTCAAAATGCAGTCTAACTATGGGTGTCCTGCTTTCAGCAAGTTCTGCTTGCTTCCAAAGATCTCTGCCGCTGAAACTCCATGCTGGTCATCCTAACCAGGCCTGTTTCTGTCTTTTCATGTAATTACTAACACTGCCACTTGACAGTACATTTGCTTTTTCATCATTGACTGAGTTTCAAGATCAAGTACACGCTGTAAGCACCCTGAACAACACTTTCCAATGCCACCAAAACGCCCTGAAGAAAAAAATGGGATGCACTTGTTGGTGAGCCTAAGTTGTCCTCCTTGGGCAGGAGAATTTCAGAAAACTCTCTAGTGACTGAAGTGAGCATCACACCATCAGTCATCAAGCAACTGTCATACAGCCTTGTATGCCCTTGCACATACTGTTCTAAGATGGCACTCTGGGCTACTCACTCCTTTCTCAGCTTTGAATATTCCCTGTGAATTTTTCAGAATAGTTTTCTAATGAACTCAGGCGCACCAAATACAAGCCACAAATTGCACTTGCTGTATTTTGTACACTTTGCCCAATGGAGCCCTTTGCACATTATACAAAAATTAAAAAATTAAAATAAACACTCACAGAGAGCAATCAGGCTAGTGAACAACTTTTGTTGACAGAAATAATTATTGATACAGAAAATGCATCTCTCATAGAATACACTGAGTTGGAAGAGACCCACAAGGATCATCAAAGTCCAGCTCCAGGCCCTGAACAGGACAGCCCAAAGAAGCATACCATGTGCCTGGAGCATTGTCCAAAACCTTCTGGAGCTCTGTCAGCCTTGTGGCCATGCCTGCTTTCCTGGGCAGCCTGTTCCAGTGCCCAACCACCCTCTGGGTGAAGAACCTTTTTCTAGTATCTAAGCTAAGCCTCCCCGGCATAACTTCGGGCCATTCCCTCAGGTCCTGTCACTGGTCACCACAGAGAAGAGATCAATGCCTACTCCCCATCTTCTCTCATGAAGAAGCTGCAGACTGCAATGAGGTCTCCCCTCAGTGTCCTCTAGGCTAAACAGACCAAGTATCCTCAGACACTCCTGATACAGCTTCACCTCAAGGCCCTTCACCACCTTTGCAGCTCAAACATGGAAACTGTTTCAGAAAACACTAAGTGGATTTCCTCCCAGCTATAAGAATCAAGTTAAGCTAGACGTCAACCTTCTTTCCTCATCATGAAGACACATTTTAAGTGAAATTAAGTGTGGATTTTGAAAAACTTATGAAAGATACTTACCACCTGAAAGAGCACGATGAGATTCCCTGTCAAGGTGAAGAGAATGGTTAACAGTTGCATCACACAATTCTGTAACTGCAACTTGCTAAGAACAAATTTCCTATTTAACTTCACATGACACCTATTTAAGAAAATAAGTACCGTATCATATTTCAGTGTGGACAAAAATCTTATTTTCTTTCCAAACCTGTCAGTACAAGCCAGGCTGGGTGTAGCCCCGGGAAAGCCTTCCAAAAAAAGGTTACCTCACACAGGTTATCAAGGCATTAGCAGGTATTAATGTATTGTCTATTGAATACAAATCTATACAAATACCATTATTAAATGCCATTGAAACACCCAGAGACAAATTTTGGTGTCACAGGCACTGTGAGAAAGTGCAGAAACATCCCTTAGATAACACACAAGGCTGTTCCAGCACAAAATGAGATCCTGTAATTCTTACTTCAAGCAGAAGCCCAAGGATGCAGAACTGCATGAAGCATGCTACTGGGAAATTGGTAGATTTGTTCTAAAACATTTTTATGACTACATTTTCCTGTAAGATAATGAAAGAAACCTGCTTCTTGTGCCAACATAGTCTCAGATGGGAAGACCAAGGAAAAAACAAGAGCTAAAATAAATGAAGGCTCATTCTGACATGCTGTACAGCACAACACTCAGAGTGCAAAAATGTACAATGCAATTCAAACACCTCCTCCATGATAAAATAACATCTTTGAACTGCCTTTATTTTCCGCACTTTATATAAATACCGCTTTCTTCCTGATCCTGGATTATCCTTAATTTGAAACTCATATTCTGGGTCTGTATTTGAGGACTGCATGTAAACATCCCTTTAATCCTCTACACTCTTGTGGGGCCATTTAAACACTACCAGACTGTAATGGACTCAAAAGCAGACTCTATGAAGTTATGAAACTGCATCCCTAAATTACAATTGAACCTTCTATCCCCACATTAAGAAATTAAGAAACAAAGATACTCGCAGATACACACACACACCCTTCTCACACAAGTTGCAGGACATCTGCAGGAACATGTCATTTTAAAATCCAAAATAAAACTTCAGGGGAGTTTTTTTTGTTTCATTTGTTTGTTTTTTTAATAGAAGGTTTTATTTGGGAACTTCATGATTAATTTGTCTTAGCCTCTTAGGAAACGTTTGCTTTTGTCCAGGAGTTGCCAGCTGAGAGGATGTTATTGTTTGGAAGGGATGTGATCAGGAGGACCCTGTGCACGGCACAATGTGTCAGCCCGGAAGTGAGGGAAGAAAAGTGATTCTCTCATCTGACAGAGAAAACAAAATGGAAATATCGAGCATTTGTCTTCTAGTTTCATTCAGCCCTACACGTGTTCCAAAGAAACATGTTAGTCACCTGTATCTCACATGAGTATCACCAAACTATATCAATACATATATATAAAATCCTACTTTCAAAACAATTACACGTTTCTTTAGAAAAGCAAAGATTTCTGCCACAAACATCTTCAAAACACATAAGCAGGCAAATGCTTACCCTCTCTGCATGATTGCTTACCCTGCTGCTCCGAACGATGGACAGAGTTGGACACGGTCCCCCTTCCCTCAGCCCTCTCCCTACAGCACCAGCAACCAACAGGGGCAGAGACCATCCCTGCAGCGCAGGTTGGGAGCAGGAGTGGCCCCCACTGACCTCCGCAGCGACTTCACAGAAGCCTCTTGTGTTTCAGTAGCAGTAGGACAGAGGCCAGTGTGCTTCAGGGCTCCGGAAGGGCAATGCTCTCGCAGGAGCACCTTCCAGGCCCTCTAGTTCCTTGCTGAGAGTCTTCACCTGGGGGATTTTAAAATTTTTGTGCAGTTTTTTTGCAGCATACCTGTACTTTGTACATGATCATGGTTTCATGCTGAAAGGGCTCCAAGAGTGATGCCGTACTCGGAGGACACCTCTTACCAAACCTTTCTCTGAAATAAAACATCCCCCCTTGCCCTCTCCACGCAGCCCAGAAGGAGCACAGCCACACTGAAGCCACAGCGGGACGGGGGCCTGGACCCTGCCGCGCTGCCTGTACCCGAGGCGAGGAGAGTGTCTCTCAGCCGGAGCTCCCCCGAGGGAGTGCCCGGCCCACCAAGTGGGCGCCTGCCATGCCAGCGGTGACCGCCGCGCTCAGCTCTGCCAGACGGTTCCCGTCCGTCCGCCCTCGGGCCCGTCCGGGACATGGGGCTCGGGCGCTACCGGGAGTCGCCGGCGCTGAGGGGGTAGGAGAGGATGCTCATGGCCTCTCCGCACGCCGCCTCCACCTGCCGCACCTGCTGGCGGCTGAGGCGCTCCCGCCAGGCGTGGACGGCCTCCCGCGCGTCGCGGGCGGAGATGAGGAAGGGCCGGTCGGAGGAGTAGGCGGCTCCGCGGGTCATGTTGAGCACGAAGTCCTCCAGGGCGGGCGGCACCGTCAGGCCGGCGAAGCGCAGCAGGCGGCGCAGCTCAGCGCGGGGCTCCTGCACCAGGTCCTCGTAGCGCAGTTGAGTGTAGCGGCGGCGGAGCCAGCTCGGGGCGCGCCGGGCCAGGAGGAGATCGCGGAGCCAAGCCTGGCAGATGACCTCCAGCGCGCCGCCGAGGAAGAACTCGGCGCGGTGCTGCGGTTGCGGCGCCCGCCCGCCGCCCAGCAGCCCGGGCGGCAGCAGGAGATGCTGCTGCTGGTGGCGGGCCGGGCCCCGCGGCTCGGCGCGGTGGCGGCTCCGCAGGACCTGGACGCTCTCCCGCAGCAGCGCCTGCCGCGCCTTCAGGCGGGAGGTGTGGACGGCGCCGGGGGCGCGAAAGAGCTGCACCACCCGCAGGTTGAGGCCGGGCTCCCGCAGCAGCGGCAGCAGCGCGCCCAGCTCCAGAAGCCGCACGTCCTTGATGACCACCACCGGGTACTTGCGGCACTCGGCCTCCAGCTCCCGCAGCGCCCGCGGCGGACACGTCTCCTCGCAGGAGGCGCCGTCGACGAGGCCGATCTCCCCGCGGGGCCGCCGGGCGGCGGAGCAGAGCGGCGGAGAGGAGATCACCTTGTTGGTCCGCCAGCCGAAGA
>VZRL01000791.1:392961-411005 GCA_013397895.1 Origma solitaria
CGGAGGGGCGGGCTCGGCACGGCGGGACTCACCCCCGCCCGGGAAGGGGCGCACCGAAAAGGAGGTGCGTTAGCCAGGAGAGGTACCGCGCAGCCCAAGGTGTACCGAGGAGGAGCGGTTGGTCCTGCTATATTCACCAGAGCTCCGGAGAAAGAACGCGCAAGATGCTACACTAACGAGAAGAGGTGCAAATGAAATTTTAGGGTAGATGACAGCTATTAAAATCTGCAGTGAGTTTCAGAAATGCTGCAGTTCGGCGCTGTAGCGAGCTGCGGGGTTTCTCAGCCACACTTTTGTCTACGCGTGTGTGCTGATGGGATGCGGACATCTCGATCATGACTCATTGCTCCAGTTTTACACCCATAAGTTCCATGTCTGTCTGAGCTGGTCACCCTTTGCAGCTGGTAGGAAGAAATGGGCACTCACAGAGGGACATTCAACCTATTGTGGATATAGCCCTCTTTATCAACTACAGTAAGAGCATAAAGTTACTGGCTCAAACTTAGACGTCTAGTTTTTCAGACATCTGAGATTAGTTGAAATCTCCTGGGGGATGGAAAGTCAACAAGATACTGACTTCAGGTGTTTAAATTAAAATGTATAGTCTCAAAATCTCCAGCCCACCCACTGCCTGACCTTGGAAGATGCTCACATAACGAGATGGACCATGACCCCGTGTTCCTGGTTAAGCCATCCAGCTGTCAGGAAAGGAAGGGTGCTATCTTGCTGATGCTGTAGTGGGAGCTGCTGACTGTCCTGACCTCTAGGCAATAGGTGGCATCCTCTGTAAAACACTACTAATGTTTGAGTATGGTGTGCAGGGTGAAATTCAGAGAGGATAACACAATTCTTGCCCTTGGTGTATGATGCTTTGACCCCTAGAAGAGTCTGTGTGGTATATATGCACCTGTGGTTAGATGCATTACACAACCTTTGTCAATGACACCACACGCAACAGAGAGGAGAAAAAATGTTACATGGCTTCTAAAAATGCTCCTTCTATAGCACAGATATATAGATACACAGACTGAAAATGCTGCACATAGTATAAATGCCTAGTTATTAAAGAATAATCTTATTTTGAATTTGTCAGGCAAAGTACAAGGAGCAGGAATCAATGTGTGAGAGAAAAAGCATGCTTCTCTTCCATCCAGGTGGTGAGCTAGTAGTCTGCCTGCTAATGCTTTGCTTGCCCCATGTCAATAAGCGTTAAACACTGGGCTTTCTGCCCTTTATAGCTTGCTGAGTGAGTAGTGGTGCCAAACAAGATTCGTGAGCTCCTAAGCAGAAGAATGTAAAAGTTATAGCATTGGAAAGGAAATTCTGCCTCAACACACATTTCACTGCCTATATATTTAAACATCAAGATACACCAGTATCTCACACTCACAGTGTGAGTTTCACCTCTGACCAGGATTAATACCAGATTTCATCCAGATCCTCAAGCAACTAAAAGAGGACAACAGAATAAAAACACACTTGCCAAAATCAGATTACAGTCTTGCCAAAAAAACCCTTCCCCTATCCAAAAAAGATGCATACCTAGTATTTTGAGAGGTGTCTCCAGAGTAGTTGACTCCCGTGGCATCACACAAAATAGTAATTTGGGTCAATTTACCAAGGTGGGATCCTGAGAAGTGCCAATAAGAATTGATAACTCTGAGATGCCAGTGTTTTCCCTTTGTAAGACAAAATACTGAGTTGTCAGTAGCCTCAGCACCACTGATGGCCAATGAGCCATGCCACAAGACATGCCACTTTAAACTAATTTTGTATTAGTTTCTATGACACAGACTTATGTCTAAGAACTAAAGTCCAGGTTTTAAAGCTACTAAACTGGAGTAAAGCTGTCTTGAAAAGAATGAAACTTCTCACAGAGTAAGACAGCCTGTCAGACAAATGTGAAACCATAGAAATAAAACTACGTATGTCTTACACTGGTGTTTTTTTCAGACAATGGAGCTACAAACTTCTGTGGCAACTGTCCTAGAAGAAGTGAAAGATGCAAATCACTTTACCACAGGTTGCATATTTTAGTAGAGATAAAACCATAGTTGTTAAAAGATTATCAAACCAAAAAAGAATGACAACAAATGTTTTGTTCTGCACCTTCACAGTGGTTCCTCTACTGCAAGAGGATTAGGCTGTGTTTACTTTAGTTGTTTTGGGTTAGGGCTTTTTTGGCACAGGGAGATTCCAGCAAAGCCGGTATTCATTTTGCCACCCAGCAGGTGCCTGAGCTAGACTTGTGATTGCTGAGCTCCAGCCTTCCTGAAGGAAGTACCTACTTCACAAGAAGTACCTAATTGAGTGTTGGGGAGTGCATTGCTGGTCTGAATAGAGCTGGGAAGAGATCAGCTTTCTCTTTTCTTGATTTTCAGTTCTGTACTGTGTTATCTCTTCAGCACAGATCAAGGGCACGATTTTCCCCTTTTTAGGCTTTTTCAGTAACCCATAAAGACACCATTTACATATACAAATGATCTGCATCTCCTTCTGAGATCAGGACAGTTCTGTACCCAAGGGAGACAGACCCATCCTTCTTCATTGATCTGCGAAGTAGTCTGCCCATTTGGCATCTAGCTCCTGCCATGTTTTCATGATAATTCTGTGCTTAATGTTGTTTTGTAAAGGGGGAGGGGAAGAATATAGGCATAACATGTTCTGCATACTTCAGTATTGCAGTATTTCCTTTCTAGTTTCCAAGCTTGTCACTCTAAGTACTGGCTGTTTTTAATATAACATAACATTGGCTTCCTGTGTATTATCTCTCTAACTTAATTTTTGCTCTTCTGTCTCCCACGGTGCTTCTACTGTCAAGAGAGACAGTAAATGCTGGAATGCAGCATTTCAGCCACAATAATTTTTATCTTCTCAGCAGAGGCTTCAAAATAGAAATAGCTGCCTCTATATCTAGCAATCTTTCAGCTCTTGCATGCTCTTGTCATTTTCACAGAATACTTTGTGAGTAAAAATAGCTTGATTTGCTGATAAAATTAAATATGCTTTGCACATAGAGTACCGCCCTCAAACATCCTGACTGTTAATGAGCTCTCTGCTTGCACATGTTGTCACTCACAGGCTTCAGCCAAGAGGAAGTCCGTGGTTAGTAGCAGCTTAAAAACCTTCAAGAAGCCAACAAGCTAGGACAAATGTCCTTATTTTTGAAGTTACTTTGTCATCAGATGTTCTAACATGTGCAATACCACATGTTTCACATATGGAACCAGACTTAGTAGCTCACATTTCAGAAAGGACATGTTGAGAATAGTGGGAAGGAGAATATGGTCCAGGGGAGACTGCTGATGAAGAAGGGACTTCTTGCAGTGTAGTTTCCCCCGAAGTGGAACAGAGATTGAGGACCTGCAAAAGGTCAAAAAATATCACACAAATTCTGAGAGACCCGATGGAAATTTAGGACCTGAAGGAAGTGGAAAGAAAGACAAAAGCAGAGTAGACTTCTAACCTGAGGTTGATGACCAGTTGGGTGGAAGTGGTTTCAGATGCAAAACCCCATTCAGAAGGTAGCAATTCAACTTTCTGCATGTACACTTGATGTCACTCTTCAGCACCTGCAGGGAAGACAAGGAAATGATGCAGGAAAACCGTGGTGTTCATAAATACCTTGGTCTCTGTACTCCTGATCATTACACTGGCACAAGTCCAGACCTCTGAGTTTCTCTGTAGGCTGATTTGAGAGAAGCCAGGTGTACAGTTATTGGTCACAGCCAGCATGGATTCATGAGAGGAAAGTCCTGCTCATCAAACCTGATTTCATTTTATGACAAGGTAACCCACCCAGTGGATCAAGGATTTGGATTTTAGTAAAGCTTTTGATACTGTTTCTCACAGTATCCTTCCGAACAAAATGTCCAGCACACCGCTGGATAAACACATCACAGGATGGATGAGGACCTGGTTCACAGGTTGGCAGTGAATGCAGACATCAGACTGGTCACCTGTCACTAGTGGGGCTCTGCAGGGCTCTATCTTATGTCCTATGGTCTTACACATCTTTATCAATGACTTGGATGCAGGACTGGAAGGGATACTAAGCAGGTTCACAGATGATACAAAACTGGAAGGAGCTCTTGTCTCCCTGGAAGGCAGGGAGGCCCTGCAGAGAGACCTTGACAAATTAGAGGACCTGGGAAATCACCAACAGTATGAAGTTCAACAGGGGAAAGTGCTGGATTCTGCACCTGCGATGGGGCATACCTGGATGTACAGATAGAATGGGGAACAAAAGGCTGGAGGGCAAGCAGCGCCATGGAAAGGCACATGCAGGTCCTGGTCAAGTTGAACATGAGCCAGCAGTGCCCTGGCAGCCTGGAGGGCCAACCCTGTCCTGGGGGCATCAGGCACAGCATCACCAGCCGGGCAAGGGAGGGGATTGTCCTGCTCTGCTCTGACCTGGGGTGGCCTCACCTCGAGCGCTGAGGGCAGTTTTGGGCACCACAATACAAGAAGGATACAAAGCTCTTAGAGAGCATCCAAAGCAGGGCAATGAAGATGGTGAAGGGCCTTGAGGGGAAGCCATACAAGGCTTGTATGGAGTGGTTGAGGTCACTTGGTCTGTTAAGCCTGGAGGAGGCTGAGGGGAGACCTCATTGCAGTTACAACTTCCTCATGAGCAGAAGAAGAAGGGTAGGCATTGATTTCTTCTCTGAGGTGACCAGTGACAGGACCTGAGGGAACAGCCTAAAGTTGTATCAGGGGAGGTTTAGGTTCTATATTAGAAAAGGGCTTTTCACCCAGAGGGTGATTGGGCACTGGAACAGGCTCCCCAGGGAAGTGGTCGCAGCACCAGCCTGACAGAGTTAAAGAATCATTTGGACAACACTCTCAGGTGCATGATGGGACTCTTGGGGATGGTTCTGTGCAGTGCCAGGAGTTGGACTTTGATGATCCTTGAGGGTCCCTTCCAACTCAGCATGTTCTGTGATTCTGTACAGATTCAGGTTTGGGTAAATACAGTCAAATAGCCACCCTGTGACTCATACCATCCAACGGCTCTGCCAAAGAGCAGCGGCACCAGAAAGGCACAAGATTCCTCTGCACCCCTCAGACTGAGGGCAGCTGGCAGTTGAGTTTGGGGACCAGCAGCACATGTGGAGTCAGAAGGAAGTGGATGTATTGCGCCCTTCCCTCCCAAATGTCTCCAGTTATTCCTAAGAACTGGCAAAGTTGTGAAGTTAGGCACACTGCTGCTCTCTGCTTCCTGACATAAGAGCTGGGCACAGAGAGTGAGCTGAGAAGATGTTCATATTAAACCAGATTCTGCACTGCACCCTGTATTTGGGCTAAGGAATGCTTGATAGCCCAGCCCAGCACCACTGAACCAGCTGCAGGGGCCTGATGAGTACCTAGCTAGGGGAGCTCTTCTGTGCCCAAGAGAAGCAGAGATGTTTTATTTCTACTTTTGATTTATTTAAAAATGAAGATATAACTAATATATTACACTACGTCAGAGTAGAGACTCTCTGTAGCTTTCCAAGAATGTGAGATCTGAGTATTGAAATGGCAAAAACAAACAAACATTTAAAAAAGTCCAAAACAAAAAAAAGGAAAAAAAAACCCAACCAAAAAAAAACCCCCAAAAACCCCAAAACAAACCAAAACCCAAAACAAACAAAAAAACAAAACCCCACAAAAACAAAACAAAACAGAAGCAAAAAGAAAACAAAAAAAAAACTCCACCAGCAAGCAGGCAGATTTGGGTTTTAAAAAAAATTTAAAACATGGTTAGTTATCAGTGATCTTGTGAGCTCCTCTAACTTCCTCTAAGAAAGGAAGCTAATGCCATCATTCAAGATAATAGAAAATGCTACTAGGAAATGTAATAAGAAATGCAGGAGGTAGAAAGCACAGCAAAGCAAGCTTATGTATTTGTTGAGGTTCAAGAGAAAGTTCAGAAGGAAGTCTGTTATTATTTATTACAGTGTAAATTCAGATAAATCAGCAACAATGAAAGAAAAAAGCACCTATTCCATGATTCAACTCAATGCTAATGTAACTCCAGTTTTCCTAAATTGCACCAAGGATGACTCTAATCTGAAGACTTTAAATCTCTGCTCTGCAGAGTGGGCTCTGTTGTCCCCTTAGCAGAAAGACAGTTCTCTCACAGCCCAGAAACACTTATGCTACACCAATAGGCAGCACCTCCATCACACTGCCTGACAATTAACAGTAGCTGCCAAAGTAAAATTATTCCGATGGTAATGTGTTTGGGGTCTCACAGCTTTGAGTACAAGAACTGCCTCTACATTAAAATGTGTGGGAAATAATAGTTTTTAATGGCAGAAACTGTGAATCTTTTTCTGTTTTCTCTCATTGTTACAGGCTTACTATTACTGAATTAGAGATGCTGATTAAGAATAACAGCAAGCTTTCGCAACTCAACAAGTTAAGCCATTGTGTCAGCATAATTAGGGAATTAATTCTTTCACAGTTCACTCAAGCGAAGAAATTAACTAGAAAATTTAAGACGTATTTTTAACAGGGGACTTTTTTCCCCTCAAAGTAACCCCTCTGGCAGCTATTGTAACAAAATACTTGCAATTCTCCTGCACCTTCCTAAGGCAACACTATAATTTTTGGACTGAGCATTTATCTGCCTTTTTATTCACTTCAGTCGTATGTGCAAATCCGTACCGGCATATGCAAATGAAAATGCCGAGTGCTCAATCACTGCATCTACTTTATAAATATGTCCCATCAAGTTTTCTAAAGACAATATTGTAAATTCAGAATTTCTGAATAATTTCTGCAAATTATTCCCAGGAGAAATTACTGTGCCTGTATGGAAGAAAGACAAATGCCAGAATGTATAATTCACTTGAAATTTAATCTTGTATATGCTTGTGCCAGATTATTTAACTTTCATGAGGAAAATGTTATCAGGCAAAAAGATACTGATTCTGAGAAACTCCTGGGTTCCTGGAACCTCTGGGAACCAGTTTAACTCCCTGGCTGTCATTACTGGTTATTAATGAGGAAGTCTTCTCTGGGTTTGTTATGCTGTTAATTGGGGGTTTCTGACTGGAATGGTAGTCAGCAGTCCTCAATTTCTTTTCAGCTGTCTAATGAGTGCAGCAGATTTGAAAATTGGCATTAGTCCCTTGCTTTGGGCCTTCACTACAAGATTTACAAGATTTGTCCAAAGCAATATTAGTACAATTATGTACCTGCAGCACACCATTTATTTAGTGATGCATCCCTGTGCCAATATGCCTTAAACACTATATGAAAACTGTTTTGTTTTGACTGTAAACCTCTGTCAACAAAGAACTTGTGCACTGCTTTTTGTAAAGAGAGACTGCTTAAATTTTCTCTGGGTAGTTTTTGGTATACAAATGTTAATTGTCAGGTTCTTTGTTACTTTAGCTACATAGACAATTCAATGCAGTTTCACATTTTATATGACTGTGAAAATTGCCTCACAAAATTTACTAAAGCTTTAGCACAGAAATCATCTGCTCTTCAGTAGCTTTACTCTTATTATACCTATTAAAAAAAGGAAATCACACAAGCCTAGCTCATGAAACAAGTGGGTGAACAGGAAAAAACACACAGTAAAAGGTCATTACAGGATATAGAAGCTGATTTACAAAGAAGAGATAACTGTTGTTCTAGGTGAACAACAATAAAAAAGGTACAAGCAATTACAGAGCTGCTGCCCAAATTTATTCCAACCCTGCAGCTCAAACAGAAAATATTCAAATGCATCCTGAAAACTTCAAGCTGATCTCAGCACAGTTTCTGCAATACTCCTCAGGTTATCTCAGAAGAAAATCCTGTTCATTCCACATGTTGACTTTGGGCTGATTATGGAAATGTTCTGGGAAAACCTGATCCTCTGTCTAGGCAGATTTCACACATTATTTATTAGCTGCTGGACTTTGCTGTATGGAGAAGAGCATGTAGGCATTGCTGGTGGTCAAATCAGGCTGCTCCAGCTTGCTGGCCATGAGGAATGGCCAAGGCTGGAACATGTATTTGAACTCCCTATACCTCTCTCTGTTTACAAGAAACTTTATTATAGTTTCTTTTGCTGTATTTCTTGCGGTTGGTGGTTGATTTTTCCTTTGTCCTTCTTCACTGTCTTCAGTTGAATTATCTATGGTCTTTTTTGGTTTATCCTAATGCTGCATGGTCCTGCCACCCAACCTCCAAGGAAGAGCATTGATCCATTTTAAGCTGAAGCAGCTGGCCAAGCGGAAGGTACAGAGGACTGTTCCTGTTTGTTTTGGCACTGTGGTGAAATGCCCCTACTTTACATCTTGTTTTGAGAAATCGCCATACTTTGTGGTTTCACTGGGTAGAGATTTTTATTTGTGATTTGTCCAACATACTATTGGGAAATACCCCCTGAAAACACTGCAAGACTACTGACAAAGCAGAAAGAAAATTTTACTCTATTTTATAATATTTAAAGTATTTGAAATTGTTGCCACAGCTGCCTTCAATTGAGTTCTGAGGAAGGTAAGTTACCTCAAGCAAGGTAACTCCAATGGGGACCTTTCCTGACTGATGGGTCCAGGCTGGGCTGAAATGGGGTCCTTGATCATGGGATGGTGGGGGAGGCCCATGCGATTTTGCAGGAACAATAGGTGCCCTCAGGGGCTCAGCATTTTGTAACTGAAAATCTTCTGCACCTTTGGCTTTCATTTCTGCTGAGAGTCACTTTGCTGGCACCCACCTACATCTGAGCTGAGTTGCTGCTGAAAGGGACTAGGCCTTCCCACTTGTACTCACTCAGAATTGCTAAAAAAATAGAAATGTACTAGTGGTTTATTGCCTGTATATCCCACTGAAAACATAACAGAAACATGGCAAGGGTCTGTGTTCTCTGAGTCTCCTTGATGCACACACTGCTGTTTTGTAAAGGGGGTGGAGTATCCTCTTGAGTATGGGGACTGAGCCAAATAACTTCACCATAAAGAGTCACGCTGAGTTCCAAACTTAGCAGAACTGGGGAGCTAAACAGTTGCTTTACATTTTAGTTATCTACTTGGTCTTGGTGATTACCTTTCCAAACAGGTTTCACCCAAGTTCATGGTCTACGGAATGACTTGAAATAAAGGCATTTCTTAGCAGTGGTATGACCTTGCCTCCTGAGTAACTCAGCCATGGCAGACTTTAATCTGCTGAACACTGAGGACCTTCCTTAAGGCTCTGGTTTAAGTAATCTCCAGAGGGACACCTCCTAAAGACACAGAGTTGGTCAGGAGCACATGGCTCTCATCCAGCTGTCTTGGACCCTGACATCATGACTTACTAATAGTTATCAAGGATATCAGTCAATTTAGCCATACCTGGTACATTGAGAAACTTTTTAATGTCAGTTCCTTCATTCTTGATCTATTTTGTGTCTTGCTCTTACAAAACCGGGCTTTTTTTCCTTTTCAGTATGAACTACTTTTATTCAAGAATATCTTGGGCTTTGATGTACTGTGCCTTACAGTACCATCAAAAAGGTTTTGTCGGGAAATCTAAATCACCATTTTTCAGAGTATTTGGCTTTACTGACTTCAGGGGTTCAGATGAAGCTTAGGGATTTCTCAGTGTCATCTCTCTTCCTCTCGGGAAGCCTGACAGTTACTCTGCTAAGCAGTCAAATAGATTAGTTTGCTTAAATATTTGGTCTGGGAACTGAGATGCTCTGTGTCTATTTACTTCATTAACTTATCTTTATCCTGTGGGAGTCCTAAAAAATTGAGCTTCTCTTTAAAGGGCTCCTGCAAAAACAATTAAAGTAATTAAAATTATCTCTGTTTGTGTTAAGAGACCTGTTTTCCTTCCCTACATGGCCCAAATAAGAGCTTCCTGTGATCTGAGTTCCAGCCTGGCACGTTGCAGGATGGAGTTTTACTGCCTCAACCACAATTCCTTCTGTCCAACAACATGCTCTAGTAAAAAGCATTTAATGTCTTTTCTGATTTAATTAGTGATGCCTCCAACTGTTTCCTGATGAAAGTAAAACTGGTGTCAACACCAAAGTTGTGGCTTTGCTGAATGCTGTCTCAATTTCTGCCATTGAATGAGAACACTGTCAAGAAATGTAAAATAACTTAATGCGTTTAGTAATTATAGTGACAAATCTCAAATTTTCAAATGATGGATATTTGTCAGTCATCAGCACCCTCATCAGCAGTCAGTAGGTAAGTAAATATCTTCTCAGCTGCAAAAATACATAGGTATTCACTGTAATCTAAAACACTTTGAACAGCATTTATAGGAAACGAACAGCGGGAAAGGACTGTAAAATTAAAAATATGTTTATCTATTTCAGTTCAGAAAAAACCAAACAGTCCAAATGAAACAGCACATGGCTAATATTTTGATCCCAATTAATTTGCCAATCAAACTGAACTGCTGTCTATTATCATTTTAGGATGCATAACTTTGAAGTTCAGGAATCAAAAAGGACTCATTTTCTCTGTGTCTCTTTGAATAACGTAACTTTTACAACAGACTAAACCAAACTACTTAAAACCAGAAAGGGTATTTCTTGTCTGCACCTTGCAGTTCTCCTGCTTGTATTAACTCCGCTTGCTCTTTTCCCTTTCTGTGTCAGCCTGCATCAGTCCAGAAACAGCATCCTTGGAAGGATGCACTTCTGGATCCAAAGTCTGGATGTGGCTGCAAGAATCATAAGCTTTGAAACAGGAAACACTCATTTTGATAGTGGTGTACTCATCTCTGTTACCTATTGACAGAAATGCTATTTATTATGTATTTCGGATGCAAAAAAAGATGTATTTAGTGGCTGATACACAATAAAATTAAATCAGTTACAGATCTCCCTTTAGTTTTTGTTATGAAGATGGCATTATTCCTGTTGGTCTCACATTACTGCCACAGAGCCTTTATAATGTGAACATGAGAAAAATAGTTTTAGTAGGTCTCGTAACAAACATTAATTAAGCAAGAGCACACAACAGCCTCAAATCTCTAGGTTATTTTAGATGCAAAGAATCATTCACAGATTCTCTTTATGAAAATATTTAGGATCATGTTAAATTCAGGGGCAATTTTCTCACCTACACTCTCCTGTCATTGGCCTTACTGACAGCTTTTGTTTTTCTTCCCCCAGCCATACAGCATTCAACTCTAAAAATCACTCTGCAGCTCTGGCTGGACTGCTGCTGATGTACTCCACTCTGCACTCTTTGACCTTCTTTCTGGTGGCCAACACTGTTGCCTTTCCAGACATCCTGGACAAACTTAAAATGATTAGTTGGGCTTGCTGGACATACTCAGACCAATTTCACGAGCCCAGCTGATCAGCATATTCACTGGACATTTGACATGTCTGAAAGGTGCTGAGATTTTGTGGCTAATCTGTTCAGCTGTGTCTGGCTGCTGATGTGGGTTGGGCTGTGTATAGACAAGAGCCTCTGACACCTGGCAAGTGCAAAGCTGTCAGTGCCCTTGTTGCAACAAAAAACGAGTAAGAACATGGGGAAGGATGTCCCTTTGGCAATGATAATAAATGACTGAAAATAAAAGATGGGGAAAAGCTGGGACTCACTGACTTTCCCCAGCCCATCGGATTCTGGAAGGGCAGTCTGGCACTGCAGGCAATGAGCTCATCATATAAAATGATGTTTTCTCACTGCATCAAGGTGAACTGGAGAGCATGTAAGAGGCCTAGCTGTTGACATTGGGATGCTTTCCCATGGTTTTCTGTTTTGGAGAGTCTGGAAAGCCAGTCTGTCCTCAAATATCCAATGTCTCAGATTTACTTATTTTTTACAGATCAATCATGTATGAGAATCACAGCCACTTGAATTTGAAGCAGGGTACTAAAAATGCAGTTATTTTTATGTAAGCAACTGAAAAAGTGTTCACCATTTTCAACATTATAGATTGCTGTTCTGATATAGTTGTTCAGAAGAGTAGGATGACACATACGAACAGGTTTTTAAATTCTCAGCACAGCCTTATCACACTGAATGGTATTAAAACCACATTGCCTTTGTTCTAGTAGAAGTCACTACAGAAATTACTGTTAGGAAAAAAAAACTCTAACACAACAAAGCTTGCTGCTCAAACATCAATTCATTGAAAACTTACAACAAAGAACTAATGATTTATTTAATCAACTCTGCTTTTCTTTAGTTGTACTAAAAATCGAAAGACTACACATGCTCACAGTAGCATAGCAAGTTGGGGTAACCTTCCTGTTCAAAACTAGGTCATGTATCACCTGACTCATTTCTGAAATCTCAATAGAGGTAAACTGCATGAAACCTTACCAAAAGGAAACCATATGACATATAAACCTATTCCTAGGACAGCTTTTCTCTTCTCATATGAGCCCGTGCCTCAGCAGCTGCAGGTGACATACAACTACCCTGCAGTTGTACTCACTAGCCCACTGCTTTTACAGCTGGTGCAGACTGATTGTCATTGTGCTTTTGCACCTGAGGCAAGTCTGACTTGGCCATGTAGCTTTAAGCCCACATAGGGGTTTAACGGTGTTATATTTAAGAGAATCACTAAATTAAAATCCCACTGCTCTATTTGAAAAATTCCCTGTGCCAGCAGCTTTCTAATTTGTTCAGGCACTTTGGCAGAAAACATCTGCTGAAGTAGCTAGCATGATTGAAGGAGGGTATCAGAGCAGACTGCAAAATGTCACCTGCTTTAGCAGGGTGGTCTTTTTTCATATTTAAAAATACATGAATATGCCAGTGTGCTTCATTGCTATTCTGATATATCCCTATATTTAAGTGAGTTTCAGCTATGAACTGCAAATGATGATAGCGATTTTCTGGTTATTTAAGTGCCAAAGACTTTGCAGTGATATTCCAGGCACCTGAGCCTGGAAAATCGTTGGTATCCCTAATTGAGACCTGAGAGTGGTGTCAATGTGTGACTGACACTCTTTGTCGTCAGTGCTATGCACAGCATATGTAATATTTCAAATAGCTTCATCCAGCACAAGGCTGAGCCTTCTCACCTCTCTGTTTCTGCTGAAAGTGAAACACGGTCCTGCCGTGCCAGAAGAATTTAGATTATATTCTGTTGGATTGAGTTTTATATTGATCTACTTTAGTTACTTTTAAGTGCAGTGGTGTAGTCATACAGCTATGCAGCCTTACAAAAAAATAAAAGTATGCTCCATTTAAGAGAATAAAAGCTGGGAATGCTGGCTTTGTTAATTAATTGAAGTTCATTGTGAGGAATATTTAGGATTTAAATGGCCTAATATAAAGTGCTAATTTAAAGGACAGTAAGTGACAGCCACATAATAGATAGTGTGTTGTTACAGATAAGGCATGAAGGTAAGATTTGGGCTATCTGGATGCCATTGTCTTTTCTTTTATACTGGCTTGGGACCAGCCTGAGCCTCTCAGCACTTGTTTGTGTTGATCTTGACTGGGAATACGACCATAACGACAAACACATAATGACCATAATACGACAAACACATAGGTCTTTGCAAGAATTGAAAACAATATTATCATTAAAAGGACACAACAGAAATATCCAGGTTTCAGGCTGAATTGGAAATTCAGTGCTCCTCTAGCCACACCATCTGCTCAGGCCTACAGGCAAAGTAGACTGGTGTAGTATCTGGAGATAAAACAATTTGTAGCACAGGGGAATAAAAGTATCTCTGCAGTGGACAGATTAAGCTGCTTTTTTTTTTGCATTCTAATCTGTTAATCATGCACAGGGCTTAAGTATAGCTCAAGGCAGACCAGACCTTGAATGATTTAATTTTGTGCTATTTATTGAACTGGATTTAATTTGAAGATATGTTGTTACCCACTGCTCAGCAGTTCTTAAAAAAAATGAATGTCCATAATGAGATTTCTGTCATGAATCAGGGATTGTGCGTTTAAAATAGGTCACGGGGCTGGTCTTTCCAGGCTTCTGCAACAGCAGCTGCACTTACAACAGTAATGCAGGTTAACCTTTGCAGGATTCACTAGAGGGGCAAATCTGGGGGCACTTCATTTAAAGCAGCACCTACCACCCTTGTTTTTTCATTTTTCATTTGCTTAAAGCAACCGCAGAGAAAGCAGAGAATAAAAATTAAAAGAGGGAGTGATGTTTTGAAGTGAGGGGATGGAATAGTAAATCTGAGCTAGGCCACTAAAGATGGAAGCTGGTGGTTCTGCCAGCCTAGGAAAGAGTCCGCAGCAATTCCTGATGAGAAGGGGACAGGCTCCACTTTCAGAAGCTGCAAAGGGCTGGGATGCTGAGAATCCATAAATGTGGGCTAGCATTTGTAATGCCTTTTGGGTTCAGCATTTGTAACTGCTGACAACATCACAGCAAATCTGAGAGGGAAACAAACAACCCAAGATGTAAATATGGTTTGGAAAAACAGCTAAATAATGGAGACTATTACAGTGTACTGAAAAGAAGCATCTATTAATTTTTAAAAATTTGCATTTCTAGTTTCTGAAGGGCTGTGGTCTACTCCTGCAATACTTTTACCAGCAAAGCATTACTTGATTTTTTTTCCCCATGTGTTTGTGTGAGTGACTTTAGAGTTGTGTGCATGAAATACCAGAAAATTCACTGGCCAAGCCTGGAGATGCTGCACTTGTTCAAGGTAGAGTCAGATAGACTGGAGGCATTGCAAGATCTGGAACAAAGTGATTTCAAAGTGATTGTTGTCCATACCATGTCCTTGCAGACACAGTGCACAGGAGTGCATGTTAATGAGGTTTACTCCTAGTTGACATTGATCATGTTGTGACATTCATGGCTGTTCCTTATCTCATACATGGCAATTGGAAGTGCTGATGAGCAGCAAAACTGTCAGCTCCTTCAGGACAGTGATTGTTGGCAGTCATGAACATGGCATGCTCCTTTGGCTAGGAACATGAGGAAATACTTCTGTGAAGAACTAAAAAATTAAGCAGGACTGTCTGAAAATATTAAATACACCTATTAGATCATCTACTTCCTTGCCACATAAGCCAGTTTGCTTCATTTAGCACAGTAAAAGATACAGGTATTACCACCCATGATTACCTGATTTCAAACTGGATAGCAAAGTGACGAATCAGATCCCTTGTGAACTGACTATATCAGGAAAATAATAAAGAGTTTGAATATAAAATTGCCAATGACAACCCAATGCATTCTTTCTTCTCTCTGTATCTGTTGTGGAGTCAGTCTGTTTTGGAGTAGTTTCAATAGCTACCAAGAATTCAGACATTTTTCCTTCTTCTTCTCTCCTTAATTTTCTCTTTGTTATGTTCCTGGTTTGCGTAATAAATTTATTTGTCTAGTAAATGTGCATTTTTGATATTGCCACTGTACACCCAAGTATTTTTCTTGGGTTTACTCGTAAAATCCTCAAGGCTGAAAGTGCTGAAAAGAGAAAGGGCACATAAAGCAATACAGACATTTTCTTTCGAGCAGCAATGAAAGTCCAGTGCAGCTGCCATGGAAGTCTACCTGCCCAAGCTACTTGCTATTACTTGGCAATGTTTTTGGCAAGTGAGAAAGGTTACTTCTGCTTGTTGTTTTTGGTTGGGGTGTTTGTGTTTGTTTTTTCTTTCCCAAGTTCATTAAAAGATAGAGGAATTTTAAGGGGTGTTTTGGGGTGGGAATTATGGCCATCATAGGTCAAGATGCTCCTGGAGGGCCCAGACAATTATATTAAGACACAAATATAAAGAATACTGAAAAACGAATACTGAAAACCAAATCCTGTGATGATTACAAAAGGTATTACATTTCTCTGTAATGCAATCAGCCTATGGGCAGTTGGATGCTGTATCTGACAGCAGTCTCACAGGAGCATTTTCTTTTCCTCACACCTCCATATTTCTTCACACCCCACCAACCCACTTTAATCTCAGACCCATAAATGGCTTGGAGATGATTACACTTACTCCTCTGAGTTGATCTATTTCCAGAAATTAGTGGCAGAATGAGGCTCTCAGGCAAATAAGGTGATCTTTTCCAAGTTAGTTGCTTCTTTGGCCATCACAGTCTCCTCAGAAACATGCCATTTTTGTTGTTCCCTTTTCCAATGCAACTGCACATTTATTCCCTCCAGCCCAAGGCACTATATATTCCTCAGTGGCTTGGACACGAGTTCAGCATCCGTTTCCCTGGTCACAAAGGATATAAAAAAATTAGTATTTAGTAACTGGTTAAGTTTCAGAATATAAAGACTTGTTTATTCTGTTCCCAAGAGTCAGAGTTTCAGTTGATCTCTTCTTAAAAATGACCAATGGCATGCAGATAAATATCTTAACAAAATTAAGGCTGACAGTAACAAGACGGACACTTCAGTAAGTTTTGTTTTTCTGACAATCATTTAATGAACCTCTGCACATACTCTCTTGTCAAAGTTTCCATTTTTTCACCCAGAAGAGTAAACTAAGGGGTAATATCACTGACCCCTCACACCCATCCTGTTTTTATTTCAAATGCTGTGAAAGACTGGACTTACAGCTAGTTTGGGTGACCTGAGGGGCAGCTGCCTTTGGCTGCTCCAATTTTACATATTAGCACTCAGCCTGATCTTCACAGAATGGTTGAGGGTGGAAGGGGCCTCTGTTAAGTCTTCTGGTCCAACACCCCTTAATCTTCTAACTTGTTTTTGTGCATCTATGTTGGAAGCATTTGCAGCTGAGCTGATCACCCTGTCTACCATCCTCAGTCACTGGAGTGACAATCAGTGCCACTGGAAAAGTGGCAATCTCAAGGTGCAATTTGTTTGAACAAGTACCAGATTACGAATGGGCTGAGTCATGCCCAGAGACATCTGCTGCTCTCAGTTGACTGCAGAGAGAGCCCAATGCCAAAGTAGATGCCTGCACTGGGAACATCAAATTGGAGCAGATTTAGCCTCTCTCATCTTTGTATTCACCTTTTAAACTATCCTGACACAGCTCTATACACCCTTTGTGTTCAAGGTGAACTTACTGCTGAACTAGAAAATACCAGCCATGAAGACTGGGTTGAATCTGCATTTCCCCGTCTGAACTAGTCCACATTAAATAAGTGTTTTGAAATTCCAGCCAAGTGATGATGGCAGACTTCTCCCATGCATCTTCAATTTTCTTACTAGGAGTCCTTAAAGAAATCAAAAAGACCTCTTCGTATTGTCCATATATGTCAGAGAGGACAAACACAGTCCAAGAAATCTCTTGGCAGGCAAAGTGGAAATGGGATACTATAACACTTTAGGTATGTCCATTCCTACTTACACTCAGGCATACCTTCAGTAACTTACTTGCCTCTTCCAGCCAAGTAATTTTTTTCTGACTGATAAAGGACAGAGCCCAGTGCTTCTCCCTTTTTCAGCACCCTTTAAATAAGAGCAATCTGTTTCTATTTGTATTACCTTGAATGAACTTAATTTGCTAAATACACTGAGCAATATCCCCATCCCAGACGTAGCTTGTGCACTTAACCTGAGTAATTGCTTTCTGGCAGGCTTCTCTAAGAATCTGCTCCCTCATTGCCAAAGAGAGAGCATATTTTCTGTTAATGTGAGGAAGTTTCCAGTATTTTTAACTAAAAGTGTCCTACTGGGTTCATACCCTTACACTGGAGGAAATCCTCTTCCTGCCCCCAGGCAGGCTCTCTCTGACTCTCGCCTACATGCAGAGCAGATTCAATATGAGACGTGCATGTCTCGGCCTGTGCAGCGTGAGCTGGGTTACTGCTGGTTTATGCCGGAGACCCACCTTCAGCAAAGCAAAGTACTCCTTGGCTTCTCTGTGCTTTTTCCATGCTCTTCTGTTTTTGTAGTATCAACTTAATCGTGTTTTGCATGCAAGAATTGAATTTCTGCATTTTTAAAATAACCAACTCAAGCTTTTTTTGATAGGAACTTCTTTCAAGTACCTGAATATCTGCCCTCAGGTATCAGATCATCATATTTCACGGTGCTGAGCTTCCTTATCTTACTTTTAGGATTTTCAGAAGCTGCCCCAATTTATTGCCATCTGCTTCTTGGTCAACAACTTCATTGCATTGTTAACTGATTTTCTTGCTCTTTGTTACAGTTTTTCAATTTCCATCTCTTTTCCTCTTTTTTTTTTTTTTTT
>VZRL01000791.1:411061-421368 GCA_013397895.1 Origma solitaria
TTTTTGGTGTGTGTGTGTGTGTGTTGACATTTCATGTGTTATCTAGCCAGTATTAACCTGGCTTCTCCCCTAGTTTAACTTGCTTAGAAGGCATCTCTTCTTTCATAGCTTCTCCTTGCACAACTTCCTTCAAGAAGGTAGCAGGAAAGTCTAATTTAAGCATGTGTGGCTTAATGCCTAGATGCAATTTAGTGGATATTTGTTATATTACTCTCCTTTGAAGTCAGGCCACCTGAACTCTTGCCAGCTTCTGCTGAAAGTATTTACCAAGCCAGGTGACAGCTGCCAGATGACCGGATGAAAAGTAAAATAAATTAAGAAACTAGCAAGTAGACACAGAAAACAAACAAAAAGAAACAGCAACCACAAACTTTATTGGCTATTTGTGTTTGAGAAGATTCCCAAAGTCCTCTCCATGTTTTGTTCAACCAGGAGCTGCCAGGACATGTCCGCAGCTGGTTGGTGTCAGGAGCTGATTCCCTTGACAAGCTGCGTGCTCTGAGCTACAACCTGCTGTTTACAGCAAAGCTTTTCCAGTGAATTTCTTTGGCACACTGGTGATTCAGCTGAATATAAACACACTTCTGGAGACATCCTGTATCCCACGGTCATGACACTTCAGTTCTAAACACAGTACTAATTTATGACTCCCCAATTCGTGAAACACTGTCCCAGATAGCATTAGCTTGTGATCTGCCACTGTGCTTTGGAGAGTCCAGGCCAGCCACCTGGCCTGCCCTCTGTTAGTATCAACTTACCAATAGATAGGTCAATTACCTTGTGCAAATGTCTCCCTTTTGACAAAGAGGCTAATCAGGACCTGAATTTACGAGAATCTAAGCACATAAATTTTCTGTGTTGCAGGCCTCAACAGCTACTTATTTTACAAGGGTTTCAATGAGAACAAGAAATATAGCTTGTAACTAGCTTTAGACAGTGAGTAATTATGATAAGCTGGGGATTGTTACCACTACAGCTTGCAGGCTCCCATTATTTGCTAACAGGAAGATGACAAGTTTGAAGGGGCTTGTGAATGTGAAAGTGATAAAATGAGGTGCTCTTCCTTAAAAGGATTAGAGTTCCATCTTACTGTTATAAAGAACTAAGTCCTATTAAATTACCCAGGTGTGCCAGCCTCAGAATGAAATTCATGCATATACAACCAGGCAGGGCAGGAATCACTTGTCTTCAGACAAGTTAAGAACTTGTGGGACCTATAAGAGTACAAGTTACTAATGTATACCTAATCATAAGAACAACCTGCAATATATTCTAGAACTTGCAACCCTTTTACAGCTTTTCTGTTGTTCATGGCAGTGAAAAATGTGTTTCAAAATTGTTAGGATACATCACAGCAAATGGTGGCAATTCCAACCCGATTAAAACCTTTCACTGAAACCTTGCAGAACTAAACATCTGCTCCCCCAAAGCCCTTAAATCTCAGAACTTTTCTACCCATAAGCGTGCTAAGATAGTAGGAGGATTTTTATTATATAAAAAATAATCACAGCCAGGAACTTGGACAAAAAATAGAAGAAAAAAAGTAGAGAATAACTTTGACAGAAGCTCATCCATATCCAACTCCATTTCTGTGTTTTCCAGATGGCATCCATATTATCACTTGTTATGGAAGTCATGTTGATGATGTCCTAAATCTGTCTTTCAATTGTCTTGCTGTGCTTGATGCTGATGGGGGTTTGTCCTAGTTAGAATTCTTGATATCAAAAGAAGAGCCTTCTCTGAGGATTTCCTAGGATCATTTATCTTGGAATAAATCAATGTTTCTTAATAGACACCCTAGTGGCTTTCCATGTCCCCTCACCAAAAAGTATGAAGTCTGCACTGAAAGCATATATTTCTGAGAGAGAGGTTCTTAATTTAAGAAGGCGATTTGTTGCTTAGATATTCATAGTTCATTGCCTATATAGATAAGTGAAACTATTTTTTCCTTGCTGGTCCTGTAATACTTCTCTGTGCATTCAGGTGTTTTGGCATGCATCTAGCAATGTATTTTGATTTCTTTTCTTGAAGAACAATTTTAGGTTTTTTTGCATTGAGTAATATTTTTGACAGTTCAGGGCATTCATAAAAATTAAGGTAATCCAAAGAAATCCATCTGCTCACTATAGTCACCCTCTTCATGACTAGCAACGCAGAAACAATACTGCAGTTAAGGCGAGGCGCATCACGATTCTAATTCTGGAAAAGTTAGCACTGGCAGATGCCATGTTCTGTGAGTACAGCCTGAGCCCAAACTAGTAAGGCCTACTAGCACCTAAACTGCCACTCAGAGCTCACTGCCTTAATCCATACAGAGACAGTCTGTAAGTGGAAGGGCATCATGGAACCATCCATGTCATCCTTATGAAGAAGCACTTCAGTGCTGTGTTTCTGGGCTCCTGTGCTCCTCTGTGCAGCTGAAGTGTGGTCTAGACCCATCTGCATGAGTTATGTGTAGAAACCTATTTGAATCTGACAGGTGCAGGTCATGCACTTGGGTTCAGAGTCATGGGAAAGTGTCTGTGCTGTCTCTGGACTTTGATTCCCAGAGCAATGTAGCTACATTCATGTCTGGTACCCAGGCTAGAGAGACATGCATGAAACCAACCCATACATCCCTGCACCTGCAGCACTCTTCTGTGTCAGATCAGTAGAAAGTGGCTAGCAGACTGTGTACCTTCCAACTACTCCTGGTGGCCTGCTCAGCTGCTCTGTACAGAGCTCAGGATATTTTTTAGAAACTGCTTGTCTCTTCACTTGTTTTGCATTCATGAAGCTCGCTTCTTCTTTCTTCTGCTGCTTCCTGTTAAGCTCTTTCACTCTTGCTGTTATTCTCCCTGCTTTATCAGTAGTTCTCTCATGTTTTTACATATTTTCGTTTTCACAGCTGCTGTTATGAAACTGAAGCAGCTCTTCAGATGCTGAAACACTGACTGTTTCTGTCTTTTATGCTGGAACACAGAGTGTTTCTTTTACTGGTAGGCTACTGAAGAGGTGTCTAGTGGCTCCCTCCACTACAGTGAATTTCCACTGACATGCCAGTGTTACTGACAATGTTTGGCAGCCAATGAGGCATGTACATTTGTCAGTAATTGCTAGATTTTCCACAAATGTCTTTTTGCAACACACTCTGGAGAGTTTCAAGGCATTTATTGTATCTGTAAGTAGAGTTCCATGAACCAAGAGTGTGTTTGCGCAGCAACAATTGACTTAATCATTCATCATTTTGATTAGACTCACAACCAGTCCAAACGTGCCCAAGATTTTAACATCATTGTTATTTTGCATTAACATTGCTACCTAGGCACTATATGTCATCCCTAAAGACCTCAAGGAACACATGCTGTAGCAAGCAATAACAAGAACCTTCACCTTTACTGTTTTTAAAATAGGTTTTCAATATTGTATGCTTGCTTTTCATTTTTTCTGGTGTAGAAATAAACTCTAGTAGTTCTTACACTGAGTGGTTCTCCCTCAGTCAACAGCACTCCAACAGCACTGAGACAGCACTGCCATATTTCTGTCACAAAAATTCTGGACGTTGGCAACAGTATTTTTGATATATAATTTGCTCAAACTGGGCCACCTGCTAATAGTAATTTTAAGGATATTAAAAGTTCTCTATTTTACCAGAAATTTTGCCAGTTCCTCTCACCAATTTCACATTGTTCAATTAAATTTCATTGCTGGTGTGATCTACAGGACTTTTCAGGACCTTGTTTTGTTCTGTGTTTTGCAAGAGGCCATTGCATTCTTCAGATTAAGCTGACGTCTTGTTGAGGCCAACTTGGCTCCCAATAGTTTTTTCATCAGTGAGACTTGTTTTATGCAATGGGAAATCCTCTGAGCATAGAGGTGGTTGGGTACAGATGAAAATATTACATCCTCTCTAGCCACAAAGGCTTTATCTCTTGGGAATGATGCACTAAAAAAAACATGATTATCCATTCCCAAATCCTCCCTTCTTGACTGTGTCTTTTTTGGCAATGTTGTAAGAGGTCATGGTGGGAAAATTCTGGTTAGTCTCATAACTCTCATGGGAAAATATATAAGTAACTGGATAAACATTCCTCCTGTGCCGCTCCCCAAATTTATATACTTTATGTACTTTATATACTGCAGTCATAGATCAGCTGGATTGTGCTGGGTTTAGCTGGGACAGAGTTAATTTGCTTCAGAGCAGCCAGTTTGGGGCTGTGTTTTGGATTTGTACAGGAAACAGTGCTGATTATTCAGGCATGTTTTAGTTATCTCTGAGCAGTGCTTACACAGAGCCAAGGCCTTTTTTGCCTCTCACCCCACCCTATTAGAGAGGAGTTTGAGGATGCAAAAGGAGTTGGGAGGGGACACCAGGACACGAGGATCCTAACTGACCACAGAGATATCCCATATCGTATGGAATCATGCTCAGTATATAAAGCTGGAGGAAGAAGAAGAAGAGGGGATTGTTTGGAGTGATGGCACTTGTCATTCCAAGTCACTGTTACATGTGATGGAGCACGGCTTTCCTGGAGATGGCTGAACACCTGCCTGATGATGGGAAGCAGTGAATTAGTTCTTTATATTGCTTTGCTTGCATGTGTGGCTTTTGCTTTCCCTAATAAGCTGTGTTCATCTCAACCCACGAGTTTTCTCACTTTTACACTTCCAATTCTCTCCCCCACCCCACCAGGGGAAAGTGAGAAAGCAGCTAAGTGGGGCTTAGCTGCTGGGTAGAGTTAAACCACAACATAGATGAAGATTCCTAGATCATCAAGAGAAAAGAGCTAGTAAAACCTTCATAATTTATAGAGTTAATGCTAGTTTAGCATCTCCAGAGGGATGTATTTGCTAAATTCAGCAAAATGCATGCCAGCTGTTCTGTAAGCCATAAAGCAAATGCTAATTAGTCAGTAAAACTGCAGTCATGATCTGGTGCAAACACTGCTTTTCCTGTAGTGATGTCCTACCTGCACAAGTTGTGGGACTAAACTACATGCAGGTGTCAATTTCATCCCCACTCAGGCAAAAGGTTTGTGTGATATGTAAGTGTAGGATTTGATGCAGATTATTTAATCTTAAAAGGAAAACTCGGGAAGGATCTTAGTCTTCAGCACTGTTCTTCATACCAAAAAGGAAGATCAGAATTCTGCTTTCTTGAACATATAGAGAATCAGAAAAAATGACAATTTTCATCCCCAAGCTCCTTCTGACCAAGCATCTCACGAATATCTCTTCTCAGGGTTGTATGGTTAAGTCTGTTTAGACTGTTCTGAGGTCTGCCAGCCCCTTTCATGATCTGGACTATCTCTCATCCTTCCAAATGTCACTGGATCAAAACAGTTCTTAGATATCCATGGTAATCCCTGAGAAACTTCTGAGCAGCTGTCATTTTTCTTCCTTTTAGGCAGAGACAGTCACCAGTGTTTTGGGTAGAAAGCTGCCTTAATCTCTACTGCTAGCACAGGTAAAGGAACTCGCCATTTTCTTGCAATTATCTCAAATGAAAAATGAAGGTTTCTTCCAATTATTTCGATTTGTTTTCTCAGAATCACAGAAAATCCTGAGCTGGAAGGGACCCAACAAGGACCATCAAGTCCAACCCCTGGCCCTGCACAGAAACCATCCCCAAGAGTCACACCATATGCCTGAAAATGTCCAAATGCTTCTTGAACTCTGTCAGGCTCAGTGCTGGGACCACTGCCTTGGGGACTTATTCCAGTGCCCAACCACTCTCTGCATGAAGAACTTAGTTTTCTAATATCCATCCTAAACCTCCCCTGACACAATTTCATGCCATTCCCTCAGGCCCTATCACTGGGCACTTGTAATCATAATAAATTACCAGGTTTCCAACAAGTTAGCCTATTATATAGCAATTGCATCACTTATTCTATGTTCATTAGAAATTTGCAGCTCAAGGACAAGCTAAATTAATTTCTTGTACTTCATTTTTTCTTGAATGTCATCCTTACACTGTTTTTCTATGTCTGCCTATCAGTGCAGCTGACAAAACCAAGCAACCATACCTCTACACAAGTCGTAACATTTCTGCAAGTAGGAACAGAATAACAACATAACATGACAGAATGATCTGTCATGGGTGGAAATTAAGCCAGTGCACTTACAATGAAAAGAAAAATCAGGACAGTTCTAGAAGAGCAATATATTTATTTGGAAAGGGTACTGTGAAAAAAGAAAGCATCTACTCTTTCTATTTTTTTGGAAAAGAATAAAGCAGCGTATGGTGAAACTGTCTAGGGAAGTTAAATGGATGGGGGAAATGAAGAAATCAGAATCAGAATATAAATGGCTGTGACAAGCTCCACAAACTGAAACACCTGCTACCATTTGGGAAGGTCAAGCTCACTTCCCACAAGCGATTATAAGAACAGTTCCTCAGCCTAATTTACAAGCAGGAAAGAAAACCTGGGACCAGGGTAACTCCACTCACCTTTGGCAACTATATTACTGAAGGAAAATGTACTATATCCAATTAAAAAGTCAGAGTAAAGCACTATAATTTCAGCAAAAAGGTAAAGATCCAGTTTCACTAAGCTACAGCCTGAAAGTTGAAGTGTAACTATTCAGTAACACTAGAGATCACAGAATGTCCTGAGTCGGAAAGCATCCACAAGGATCTTAAGAATCCTACTCTTGGCCCTGCACAGGACAGCCCCAAGAAGAACATCATGTACCTGAGACCATTGTCCAAATGATTCTTGAACTCTGACAGGTATTTCAATATTCTAACGATTTGCTGTTAAGGGGGAGATAGTCATAGTTGGGATACAGGATTTCTATGTTTCATGACTGGGTGTTCCATGACACCAAACACAGCTCTGCTACTACTGCTCTGATGGGATGGATCACATAAACCTAAGCTGAACCTCATACCAAATCTTTGATTATCAGTCTCACACAAAAATACGCTGGATTTACAGTAATGATACTCTTAATCAAGGCCCTGAAACGCCTATTTAAACATACATCCAACTAACAGAAAGAGTGAACCATTATAAAATGCAGACTTAGCATCAGTCTCAGCATTTTTTAAAATCTGTCCCATATTCAGTTGTGAAACTCCATCAGATGAAGAATTCAGAGTAAGAAGCTATAGTGCACTTGAAAGACACTGTAGTAGAAAGTTATCAGATTCCCTCCTTCCTGTTAAGGATAAAGATCAGGTATGTCATCTTCCTGTTGCTTTTCAGAGGCAATTTTCTGTGCGTTCTGGTATAAATTACGAGTTAATCGCCTCCTCTAGTATTCAGTCACCTGGACTGGTTTTTGCATGGCCATAAAAAGGAAGCTCAGCATATCAGTCTCATATATCCTAAAGATGCTGTTAAAGTAAAGCCCCAATAGTGCTCTGTAACACCCCCAGCTAATGATCAAATAACTGATTCTATGATTCACTGGAAAATTACCCCCCACCCCCGCCACTTAAAATCTTAAGTACTTCTTTAAACACAGTGTTTTAAATATACTGTCCATCTGTTCTGTGGAATTCACCCAAGGCTCTGTTGGTAACAGAGATGACTGGGCATGTGATGGGAGCTCTGATCATCTCATGCATGAAGCATGAACTCCTGTGGCTAGCTTGTCAAATGGTCCACTGCCGCCTGATGTGTTTCACCTCATGCATTCCTTCACCTGCCTTATGATCCTGCTTAACAAATTGGCTCATCAGCTGGGATTGAGAAGCAGGGGAGAGGCTACCTGCTCAGAGCAGTTTCTCTGAAGGATGTACAGTTCACCAAATTTCACAGATTTGCATTGTGATTCCTCCTCCAACATGGAGACACAGGTGACATACTGTAATATGACATCACAAAAAGGGACACATCTCCCAAATATGACCTAATCGTATCAGCAAAGAAGATTTTAGTTGAAATACTTCTAATTCATAGCAGTCTGATGTGGAAGAACAGTTGGGTGGGAAGACACAGTTACCATATGAAAATAAAGGAATATAAAGTAAACTAATAAGCTTCCTAGTATTAAAGCTTACTTAAAAACCCAGTTTAAATCTACCTTTAGAGTGGGCCTTCATGCCTTCTCCCTGTCCAGTGTTCCCTTCCCCAGCTGAAATAAAAAACCAAGCCTTGCTACTGTCAACTGGTAAAACAAAAATAGAAATGAGGCTTGTGATGAGGGAAAAAAAGAAAAGATTTGTAGTGTAAAAGCCTTTTATGACTGAGGCAGCACAGATGTTATACATTTGCCCCAGCCCTTGTATCCTGTTTTGAAAACCAGCAACAGATTTCTGATTCACCAGTCACAAAGGGTGTACTTTCATTGCCTGAGGCTTTCCATTGCCTGGGAGTGTGGTTCTTCCCTCACTTCTTGACACCTCCAAAGGAATTGATCAGTGAATTGATCAGGGTTAAAACGCCTAGCAAAACAGAAACAAGACTATTTTTAACTTATTCCCTGATTTGTTTCAGCATGCTTCTCCATAGATAGCACAGCTGTGGGTGTGGTGTGAGGGGAAATGGCCTTGTATGAGGCAGTTGGGAAGCAGGAAATCTTTCAGACAGCACTGTCATTAAAGCCCATGTTTCATGATACTCAGCATGTCATGAGGCAGCTGCTAAGACCCAGAATCCTTTCTCACTGAGAAAATACCACTATTTTTTTGTGATGGGGTGCTGAAATAGGTGGCTGTCACACCCATCTCACCACAACTGGCACAGGTGACACACGCATGCTCTTGTGCTGCAAGGCCTAGAACTTCCCCACTGAACAGCGATTGCAGGGGTAGCACAGGTATGGTTAAATGCATAGCAGTTAAGTGATAACCACAGTTACACTGGATAAAGAACACTTGAAGTCTTAGTACTTAAAAATTTTGTTTAAAAGCCAGTCACAGTATTCCAATTATTAATTATTACTGGACAGACCATTGGAGCGTCTATTGACTGCGCAGACTGTTAGTTAACACACAGGACAACAAATTATGGCTCAAAACATTGTTTGGCTTACATCAACTAAAGAGTAAAAAAAAAAGACCGCTGCTAATCTAAAGCAGAAAACGCAAGCAACATCAAGAGGAGATTGAGGAACACAAGTAAAGTTTTAGAGACTTTTCCTTTGAATGTTTATTAAGTTAAGGCTTTATAAGAAAGGCCATGGAGCAGAGACCCTCTGAGCTCATGTTCATGCTGAGAATCTTACCTGCAGGTGCACTGAGGCAATCACTTACTTCCAGTTCTGCATCTCAAGGTAGGATGTAGCCTACCTGGATATAAAATGCTAGTGTTTCTTAATACACTGTAACTTACAAGAACTTTGATACTATTATTTACTAATCACTATGTTTTTACATAATTTTTCACATTATGTTGATACATTAAATATATTTTAATTTTTTTAGGGCATTTCTGAGACCTTCTTCCTACTGCTCATCCTGATCTGCTACTGGCTACTCCTTTCATGGTGCCAGTATATTTCTTAATGGAGAAGAGGAATAAAAAAATTTTGTGACATGGATTACAACCCAATAATTGCTGATTAGATCAAGCGGGACAAAGCCCAGTGATGAAGAACAGAAGCGCAGCAATGCAGGGATTGCAACAGGAGTTGGCCAATAATACCATTTCCCACCAATTTGGCTAGGTTCCTTCCAGAAGGAGTCTCACAGCCAGGCTGCTGTCCTTGCAGTCCTATAAAACCACATGAAGACACAAAAGCATTTTAAGCTGCTCAGCAAAGATTTGACATGGAACTGGGACAAACTGATTTCCCCCTGCACTCCTGATGTGTCTGCTCAGGATCTGTGTACAGACTATCCACCAGCAGTGGTTTCTCCAGCTGTGCAAAAGCAGGGACTCAGGGAAGACCACTAGTGCTCTTATTTGAATGGGTAATCATCCTATAAACAACATAGTTATAATCTGCACCAGGGGAAGTTTAGCTTGGACATTAGGAGGAATTTCTTCACACAAAGGGTGATTAGATATTGGAATGGGCTGCCCAGAAAGGCGGTGGAGTCAGCGTCCCTGGAGGTGTTTAAGGAAAGACTGGACGTGGCACTCAGTGCCATGGGCTATTGACATTGGTGGTGTTGGGTCACAGCTTGGACTCGGTGATCTCAGAAGTCTCTTCCAACCTACCTGATTCCGTGATCAACTCGCAATTACCAGTTACCGATCCCGAGTGATTACGGGGACGTTTCGGAAGACAAGTGTCATTCCCCTGACATGGGGTGCTGAAGCAGCGGGGCTGGATCGGCGGTGCCTCTCCGGGCGAGGGAGGGTCCCGCCGGCTCCCTCAGGCCCCTTCCCGCCGGGCGCCTCACGCCCGCCGCCGCGCGCGCGCCCCTC
>VZRL01000791.1:421378-474993 GCA_013397895.1 Origma solitaria
GGCGGCTCCGTGTGGCGGCGGCGGTGCTGCCTCTGTGTCGCCCTCGCCCCTCCACCGGGCCATGGCGGCGCCGCCGGCCTCGCCCGGCCCCCGCGGCCGCTTCGAGCAGGAGCAGGACCGCGCCGTCCGCGCCCTGGTGCGCTGCGTGACCGGCCTGCCCGAGGAGGAGCTGGGCGGAGAGCGCTTCCAGGCGGCGCTCAATTTCGCCTGGTCCAACTTCAGGTCAGCGGGAGCATGGAGGGTCCCGGTGCCTGCCGCGGGGGTGTGGGACGGGGCCGCGTCCCGCCGTGCCCCCCGTGCGCCGTGTCTGGGGAAGCGCCGGGGGTGGTGTACGAGTCTCTGCCGCAGGGTCAGTGACTGCTGCTCCATCACATTTGAACCTTGGTCTTTGAGGGATTTTCTCCTGCTCTGTAGAAAGGTGCCTTTCGACGTGTTCATTTAGCCGCCCAAAACTTTATTGGAGGGAGGTACATTATGCTTATGTGTAAAGAACAAGAGAGAACTGCCAAATGGAGATAAACCTTCTGGCGAAGAATGCTGTGCTGCTTATGTGAAAGGTTATCAATCTGCAGGAAGAGAATGTGTTTCGTGTTATTTGGGCTTGTCAGAAACGTGGTCTTCATTAACTGGTGATATATAGTATCTGTAGCCATTTAATTCTATTATACTGTCACCTAAAATGCCTTTATTCAAGCTTTACACACAGTTTTCAGTTATCACAGTTGTTGTTCCAATGTATTCTGCCAGCTTGGGTTGGACTTGATGATCCTTGTGGGTCTCTTCCAACTCAGAATCTTCTGTGAAAGCTGTGAAACTCTTACAGGATGTATTTCCAATTATTCGTACTATCACTAACTGTTGTCTCTTTGAGATCTTATGCATAAGTTGATGCAGCTAGTACCTAATCCATAGAAAATCAATGCTACTTTACATTTTTCATGCTGATTAAATGCATTTTTGGGGGAGCAGTAGCATAACTGCATTGCGTCTGTGAATCCTAATTGCTAATAGGCTCAAATAAAATTATTTTAATATGCAAATCTCACCCTCAGTTTTGATCACCCAGTTGCTTGTGTAGCTGTGTGCTCTTTTCGATTGGAGAATTGTTGGGGTTCTGTTTGGTTTTTTTGCATGTCAGGAAAACAGTGGGGGTGACGCAGAGTGAACAAGAAACTTTTGACAGGGAGCTAACTTCCCTGTAGCTTAATTTTTCTTTTCAGGACAGGTTCTTGGTTTGATTTTTCTTTATTGTCTTTTCTGTGTAATGTTCTAAATCTTCAAGTTCTTATACTTACCACCATCTTGAATTAATGATTTCCTATGGAAGCTAATGTGCTTTCATAGGAAATCATAAATTACATGAGCTGTATTTTCTTAAACCTAAATGCCATATACTTAGTCTTATACTTTTATTGTACTCTTCTTCTAAATCCTTATACACAGCTGAAATCAGACTAATGTGTCTGTAGTTAATAAATTTTTTTTTCCTTTTCTTTAACATGGGCCTATCTCCATCCACTCGTGCTGCTTATTAACAGTCCTTGCTACCTGCTTTAGAGTTTCACTTTCTAGTTTTTTACTTTGGAATTGAGGTGATTTCATATTATCTTTTGAATTTCAGTGTATTTAGCATAACTGTTGCTCATGGTTCAGATTCAGCAGTTTTCATTTCTGCCTGTAGTCATGAGAATTGTACCACTTTCTGTTGGCTGTTGCTGGAAACATTAGTTTGGTTTTGAGGTCCTGCATATAGAGTGTCTTGACCTTGTGCTCAGTGTTGTCACATCTTATTAGCTTTTTTTAAATCTCTGTATCTGAAGAACCTATTCATAGCCTAATTTATTTTCCGAAGTGCATCTTACCTTTTACGAGTTCTCATTTTGTCCCTATACATATATCTTTGTTAGTATATATGTCTTTATTTTTGATTAAGCTCTCTTTTCTTTTGGACACTCACCCTTACCCTTTATAAAAAGGGGCTTCTTTTGGATGTAGAGGCCTTCCCATGGGGGTGTTTGTTTTGCCTGTGCTGCAGGTCCCAGATAATTTAGTGCATTTGACATCAATGCCTTTGACAACACAGTTCTTGATCTCCTTGCTCTACTTGATGTAGCAGACAGCATACTTTAATTGCTTAGTTTGCTGGTACAGTAGTAATTTTCCATTCAGCTTAGGGCGCTGGTTAGATGTAACCTCCATTCAATTCTTCTGTCTTTCAGGTCAATTATATTTAATCCTTCTTGAGCTAAGAGATGCTGAGATTGAATTTTGTTGATGCTTAATGCTGTTGCTGAATTAAATGTGTATTATTAAACTACTAATGTTGTCTTCATATATGTAAATCAGCTTCCTTAAGCTTCCTTTTAAACATATTCTAATGCATATTTCTTACACAGATTTCACCGTTTTCTTGATGTGAACAGTCATAAAGTAGACAGAACAATAGAAGGGTAAGTTCTATGTCTATATATTAATAATGCACTGGTTATATACATTTTTTCAAAGTATTCTTGATACTATTTGTGTTATTAGAATACATGAAAAATTGGTAATTCATTCTGACCTTGGAAAAGCTGCAAGCTGGAAAAGGCTGACAGAAAAATTTCTGAACTTGCCACTCCCAAGTACTGAAGAAGCAAAGGTATGTACATTGCAAATTCCTTGTTCTTTTTTTCCATCCCTCTTGTATTTATTCTGACAGTGGGGGCTTAGTTGACAATTACATTGTCATTGTAATGTTGTGTTGGAAATTTCAGGTGACTTGGTAGTGGATTTTGGAGTTGCTGTTAAGGTCATGGATTTCCAGCAATGAAAATGCGTTTATTGTCTTCTCAGGGCTTCAGCACATGGGGTTTCATGACTTAAAGTACATGATCTCATTGCAGAGCAGGTGTTTTAGGGTCAGCGTTGTACAAATGCTGTAGCTGGAGTCTAGGTGAATCTAGATTCCTGTCTGTTCTAAAACAACAGTTAATTGAGCATTTCTTATTCTTTGCCTGCCTTTTTTTACCTTAAGTAATCTATCTGGATGTTTTGGCTTTAGAGTTTCTAGTTGGAGTGCTCCTGTTCTAGCTTCCTTATTGAAATTGTGTGTGTTTCACCATTGATACATTTTGTATCCAATCAGTTTAGGATATGGAGTGGATGAATATGGCAAAAGTTGTCACACTTAGATTCCAGTGTAGCAGTGTAGTAATGAAGTGGTTCTTAGAAAGCTCCTGCTGTTGGGAAATTGAAGTTTGTGATGTAAGAGGTGGTGTGTTAAGATTTAATGGTGTTCTTTAACAGAGCTGTGTGTTCTGAGTTGAAGTCCAGTTTTACTTCTCATTGAATGGACATTTACCTTTCTTTGCATGTTCTAGGTTCCTTTTAATTTGTGGAGAAAACCCAGGAACCCTCAATAGCTTACACATATTTTCAGTTACTATACTGTAGTCTCTAGATTTTTGAAAATGTACCTTTAGTAGTGCTTGTTTTGAGACTTGAATGAAATTGAAATCAACCAAACCAAACACCCAAGCAAGCACTTAATACTTGATTGTTGCAAGTAGCCTAAGATATTTTGTATTTCCTTTTCTTTTTAAAAATGCAGAAGGAGGAACCTAGGGTATGGCTGGAGGTAGATTAATTTCATATTTGGGAAGTTAAATGATGTTTAGTTTTTAGCAGTGACACATTACTGGGAAGATTAAGTATTTATCAGTTTCCGTGACTGGTAAGTGAAACACCAGCTCACACATGTGATTCTGTCAATGACCTACTGGTTTTCTTTGACAAACTCTGGTAAAATCAGTAATGTTTGGTAGGGACATGTTACAATCCTTATATAATAGGTATCATGCTGCTTTATCAGAAATTTGAATTATTTTTTCTGAAATGCTAGTGGATCTCATTCCAAAACACATTTGTAAGTGTGTTTATTAATATCTGAATTGTATAGGGATTTAGACAGCAGAATCCCCATACGTCATCTAGATGTGAAATGGTCGGCTGAAGATCTTTGTAAAGTTACAATGAGGCCAAAAAAGTCTTTCTGTATTAAGGAATGATTGTACATTGGTAAATAGATTTTAGGAAATAGACAATAATATAAATCTCTGGACCATATCAGTGTTGGCGCAGTATTCTAACCTGATTGAAGGCTTCTGTTTCACAACTACAATATTGGACTTAAAGATTCATCCTTAATGATTGGTGTAGGTTTTCGGATGTGAGAAGTTAATTTGGACATGATATTAAAATGTAATTATTTTAGCTAACTTCATTTTAGCCTCTGTTTGAAATAATCAGCCATGTGAAAAGGGAACCTAAGACTTGGTTTCCTACAGGCCCATTTCCTGTGTCCTTCCAGTTCATCCGCATTTATGTGGCTGTCCATTATCCCTTGTCCTGTGGTGACTTCTTACTTTCACAGTACTTGCATCTTTTCTATATTCACTGATTATCAGCTCAGTAAAAGGCAGCATATGTTGTCGCTGCTTTTGAAGGATTTTTATACTGATTGGCTAATTAATGACTAGAAGGAAATGGATAACATTCAATATCATGTTGTGGATGTTATTTTTGGAGTTCAGGACTGGGGAATGGGAACTAATGGGGAGCATTCCTGCAGGTAATAGTCTGACTTTGTTACTAAGCAAAATCTTTTAGACCACTTACAGACTTGCTTTTTTTTCTAATGTGTTTTAAAGACAGATACACACTATTCCATACTGTCTCTTCTGTTGTGTTTGTCTGAATCTCCATCCAACACCACCTATGTGGAAAAACCGAGAGTCAAAGAAGTGGGTAAGTTTACAAGATGTTTATATGGCTAATGAAAGATACAATCTGCAATGCAATCTGATAAGAAGGACATTTTTCCTCTTCATTTTATTATCTCCTTCACTTCACATTGCTTTATTAGTTGTCTTTATAATTTATACATTTAAAGTAGCTTGCAAGTCTTTCCTACCCCCATTTATGTTGCATCACCTAATTAAGTTTTCCAGCCACTGAAGTACCTTGGGAACTCTCTTTGACTTGTACCGCTATCACAAACAAACCTTCTCCACCTGTTCAGCAGTGTTTATATGCTCTAAGACAGTGGATTTCTATCCTGAGTCTCTGTCTTGCACCTCAATATTAGATCTCTTGAAACAGTTTTGGTGATATAAATTCCTACATTTGCTATGTAATCAAGGAAAGGGAGATACATTTGAAGGTTTCCAGAGGGAGATCCCAGCTGCCTGCTTTCTAAAGTAGGACTTTTTCACTCAGTGCCTGAAAATGAGGCTTGTGCTTAAGTTTGAGTGGATACCATCCCCCATTTGTTTACAGTGTTGTATCATAGACTGAAAGAAAAATATTTCAGACTAACCTAAAGAAAATCTTGCATCTTAAGATTCCTTTTTGAATGATCTCTGCACATTCCCTCGGCGGTGTTTTGAATGCACTTTCAGCCCATTCCAGGAATGTGAATATGAAGAGGTTATCTCAAACAACACTAATTACAGTTGAGTAAACTTCACATTTAAGATATCATATGTTGTCAGTGTGATTGTTACTTTGAAAGTATCGCACATCATATCATGGATATGTGGTGTCTTTTGGAGAGTAAGACAGTTTTTGGTTTATGTTGTTTACAGTCTGGGATCCTTGTGCATATGTAAATTATACATTTAGAATGTTTTCATTGAGCTAAATGGGACTAACTAGTCACGATAAGTGGTGTGTTGCATTCTTGCATGTTTTTCCAGGATTAAAGTGTAGGGTGGTGTAATATAATATGGATAAATGTGCTGATGGCACACTGCGATGCATATTTTGAATGTATAAGCAATAATGCTAAGCATTAATAAGGGATATACATGGTTGATATTCACAATTTATGTCATGTTGAAAGTGCATAACCTTGTTAAAGGAACGGTGGTGTAACCTTAAGTGGAAGGGAATGCCCTTTGTTTTAACTATGGAGTATGAAGATAATTTTGACTTTGGAACTGTTTTTAGAGGAAAAGAAAGCCAGAGTTACGTGATACTTACTATTTTTATATTTATACTTCTCTTAGAAAAGGAAGAAGAGTTTGATTGGGCCAAGTATTTGATGGAAGGAGAAGAAATTTACTTTGGCCCAGGCGTAGATACACCTGTAAGTAATTTCTTAATGTAAAAACCCCAATTGTACAAACTGGTTTGATGTGTGTTAGAGACCGGATTGAGTAGTCCTAGTTTGTACATTCTGCCTGTTGATTCTTGCAAGATTCCCCAGCACATTTCTGAATACCATGAAATAACACAGACCCAAGCAGAATAACAGTAATGTAAATACTTTTGTTTTTCACAATGTTATGACTTAGTCCTGCAATTAAACTGTCTGCTTCTGCTCACCCCTGCTTACACCTAATCAGAACTTGCTGCAGTTCTGTGATCTTTTCCAGATCTCTCATTTTCCTGGTTATTAATCTTGTGTATAACTTAAATCATTCTCTGTTAGACAATTAGGTTAGTGTCCTGAATTTACTTTATAGTGTAAGAAAGAAGAGAATAGTTAATGTTTGGCTTGAATAGGAGCTGAATATAGATCTCTCTGCTATATTGTACTGAAGTGTCCTGGGGTTTGTTGCACTTCGTAGGATTGGTCTGGAGAAAGTGAAGAGGAAGAAGACACTCAGCCCTTGAGCAGGGAGGACTCGGGTATTCAAGTAGACAGGACACCTTTAGAGGACCAAGATCCAAATAAGAAGACAGTACCTAATGTTTCCTGGAAAGGTTAGAATAAGCTGTAATTCATCTGATACAGTGATACATACTAAAATATAGCAAGCTAATGCAGCTTTTTTTATTATTCTTTGCTGAGGTATTGTGTTACAGATCTATAATTGTAGTATAAGGTGTACCTTACTGTTCATTACTGATGGGGTTCTTTTACAGTACAGAAACTATATGGAAGGTTTGATCTGATTTCTGTTACTGCTAATGGAGAAGAATTCTGTTAATTTCTGTGTAAATTTACATGGATATTCCAATATAGAGAGGAAAACTTACACAGTAAATGCAACATGTAGTTGTATGGAAATAATGTAAATTTTTATTATCAAGTATCAGAATGCTGAAACAAAATTGGTTTCCAACAGAAATAGTTGGCTCAGTTCTGAGTATGAAATGTTTCTGAAAAAAATAGGTTTATGTAGTTAAAACACTAGTGGCTTGTTCTTGAGTAGCTTCAGGGAATATTAAATGTAGCTGTATTTTTTCATAAAATATTGTAGGGTACAGATTACCTGGTATATGACAACTGCATAATATATATTATACAAGCAGTAGCTATCTAACTGGGATTAGGTAATGTTCTCTTGACAATCACATTTAAGAAAAAAACATTTTTGGAAATGTACTAACTGCCTAGTGAAAATGAACATAGTGATGAAGTTGATGACATTTGGCAGTTAATTTTTTAAGTCAGCTTGTTTTTGTATATAGCATTTCAGAATTGCCTGAGACAGAAACACATTTTTTGAGAAAAAAATTGAAACCATGTAAATCCCCAAGCTTACAGAATTGTGGTATATTCTGAGCTAGAAAGGACCCACAAGGATTATCAAAGTCCAGCTCCTGGTCCTTCACAGGACCATCCCCAAGAGTGACACCATGGACCTGAGAGCATTGTCCAAATGCTTCTTGAGCTCTGTCAGGCTTGGTGTTTGTGACCACTTTCCTTGGGAGCCCAACCACCCCCTGGGTGAAAAACCTTTTTCTGATATCCAGCCTAAATCGACCCTGACACAACTTTAGGCCATTTCCTTGGGTCCCGTCACTGGTCACCAGAGAGAAGAGATCAGTGCCTGCTCTTGCGTTTCCTCTCATGAGGAAGTTGTAGACTACCCTGAGGTCTCCCCTCAGTCTCCTCCAGGCTGAATAGACCAAGTGACCTCAGCTGATTGTCATATGGCTTCCCCTCGTGGCCATCTTTGTTGCCCTCCCTTGGACATTTCAAATAACTTTATATCTTTCTCTTACATTGTGGCACTCCAAACTGCTCACAGTACCCAGGTGAGGTCTCACCAGCGCTGAGCAGAGCTTATTTTTTAGGACTTTTGCAACATTTGGGAAATGTGACATTTCTATGTAAATGAATTTGTACACAGTAATGTCATAATATGAGTGCAGTAAAGTGTAAATAGTTATAAATTCTAATTAATTTGAAAAAATATGGGATTCTGCAGTTGAGTGAATAGGCTTATTAATAACTCTTTCCTGTGTTTTATAAGCATTTCCTGCATAAATAAAAACACCTTGCCAACTGTCACGTGTTTTCACAGTTGGTGAACCTGATGCCCGCAGCTGGCTGGAGCAGCACGTAGTTCCTCAGTACTGGATGGGAAGAGCTCCTCGCTTTTCACATAGTTTGCACTTGCATTCCAACCTGGCTGCAGTCTGGTAAGAAAACAGTATCACATATATATTCCTTATTGATACACAATGCTAAATATTGACTTTTTAAGGCATCCTTACTGTGGGAAGCATAACGATAGTATAGCTGTTACAATTCACTTAAAAACAGAATTAAAGGGGTACAAATTAATAGGATGAAGAAATGCTTTTTCTGTTAATAGATTCTTACTCTTTTATTTAATGTTTGTTAAGTTTATTCAGAGAGAAGGTTTACGTTTTTCAGAGAAGCAAGTCTTACTATTGAATTTTATTTGGCTTTACCTTTAAGAGGGTCTTTAAGGAACTAATATAGCTGGGTTGTAAGTGGTCCTGGAAGTGTGGAGTGCCCTAAAGTTTTAACTTTTTAAAATGTTTTTGGTGCCTCCTTTACAAAGTAAGTCTTAAACATAGATATTGAGTGGTAAAGGAGCATAAAGCAGTGTATTGCCATGATCTGCCATGGCCTTGGAAAGAAAACGAGAATTAAAAATAAAAAGAAGTCTAATTCTGTCGTGTCCCAAATTCTGATGTATCAGTAATAAAGTGTCTTAGATTTGCCCTTGGTTTTCTTAATTTAATGGATTTCATAATCAGGTAGTTATTTTAGTATAAGTTGGTTGTCTAGCCAGTTATGAACCACAATTTGCAATGAATATTAGAAAATGGGTAACATGAATAGAGCAGTGCTGCTTCTGCTGCAATGTTGTTAGCCCATGTATGCTTTATATGGATGTATGATATATAGCTAGTATTACTTAATTTGGGTTTTTGAGCATGATTGCGTAACTTTTGCCACTGATGATATCAATGAGTAAAAATGCTAAAAATGTAAATAATAATTCTGTACTTTGCTAAAATATGAAAAGATACTGAGAAAGGCTTACAAAGAATTGCATAAGACAGGATCATAAGAGAAGGTTCTTGGGTGGCTATGAAAGTTTCCTCTTCTTAAGTAAACTTTCGGGCTTAAAGAGTGAATTTCCTAATATGGGTTAGGAAAGTTGATACTTTACTTTTTAGCTTGATGTTTTTCTGAGAAGGTAAAGATAAGTTTTCATAGCACTGAATGAAAAATAATTGAATAATTTAGAAAACCAAATGAAAACAACCCCCAAAATAATGCAAATCCTGTATTTCAGGCATTTGCTGCTTAATTTCTTGCCTTGCTATGTAAGACTAGATGATATTTGAATGTTTTTCACAGTATCTTGCTTAACAATACGAAAACAATCTGGTTTTGTTTGTATACTTAAAATGCCCCCATGAGCATTGAATCTGCTTGTATATATATGAGTAGAACAAAACTGAGTCTAAAGGTTATTGCTTCATTCTTACTTTCAGGTTATTCAGGTGTTATTTCAGCCATTAAATTGTTCTAATTTCTGGTTTTTTCTAAGGGACCACCATTTGTACACCAGTGATCCTTTGTATGTGCCAGAAGAGAGAACACTGGTCACGGAAACTCAGGTTATACGGGAAACTCTTTGGTAAGAGCAGCATCACAAAGCTTGCATTTTAACTTTTAGTATTTCTCTCAAGGAAATGAGAGATCTGTCATTGAAGATGTCTGAAGAAGGAATTCTTACTGAGCTTTAAATTTACACTGCTTCTGACAATAAAGATGCTGCATAGGTGTGTTAAACATTCACATTTGAGGCACTGGAACAGGTTGCTCAGAGATGTTGTGGATGCCCCATCCCTGGCAGTGTTAAAGGCCAGGCTGGATGGAGCTCTGAACAACCTGGTCTGGTGAGAGGGGGGTCGCTTGACAGCCTGAAGGTTGGAACTAGGTGATCTTTAAGATCTGTTCCATTCTGTGATTTACAAAAAAGCAAGTAGCTTACTACTTCTTTTTTTGCATTGATTATTCAAGTCTAATTGTTCAAAATTGTTCTTATCTTGTCCATGTAAATTTTTAAAATAGTGTCCAGTTTTAGAAAGTAGGCTGAGTCATCCTATAGCTAGCAATTACCTCAACTGGAAAGAAACTGTAGGAAATACTTACTTCATGCCAGTGTTTAATTTTCTTGTTCTAGCAACAATTTAGAGTACCAATAGCATCGTATTTGATCTGTGGTCTCCTGTTACTGAAAGAAAATAAATCTTTCAGGCAAGGGAAAGCTAGTTCTTTTATTAATTATATAATTATAAGTCCATTATGGGGGAAAATTACTACTCTTTTTGTTTCTTTTCCAGGCTACTTTCAGGAGTGAAAAAGCTTTTTCTATTTCAGCTGAATGATGGAAAAGTGACTGTGCGAAATGATATTATTGTAACTCATTTAACCCATGTAAGTTGTTTCTGAATCTCAGATGAATATATCTGTCATTAGAAAGATGTCATTTGGGGGAATAGGAAATTAAACTGCTTGTGGAAAAATCATATTTCTGCAATTGTGTTTTGCCTAAATAAGAGCATCTGGCTTAATAAATCTAAATGGGCTGTTCCTGTATCTGAGAATGTGATGAAGCAATAGTGATTGCAGAATTTTATCATATTCATAAAAATAATTTTGTAATTCAGTTTTTAGGCTTTATGAAATACAGTTTTTGTTAGCTGATTCTAAAAGGGTTTTTTTTTGTTTCTTTTTTTTAGAATTGCCTGAGATCTGTATTGGAGCAGATAGCAGCATATGGTCAAGTTGTGTTTAGACTACAGAAGTTTATTGATGAAGTGATGGGACACAGCCCAGAAAGTATAATTCATGGAACAGTTTCCACTCCAAAGAAGACTACTGAAGCCCCATTCAGAACCTACCAAGCTTTTATGTGGGCCTTGTATAAATATTTCATTAGCTTTAAAGAAGAACTTACTGAAATTGAAAAATGCATAATCAACAAAGGTACAGTGCAAGGGAATTTTTACAAGAGGGGGACACACAAATAATTGACACTGACAAAATTTGCTTTTCTGTTGGTTGGTCTTTTATGCATCTTGGTTTTTCTTCTTTTTATTTCCAGATAAAACAGTCACACTTTCAATAGTAATAGATAAATTGTCTCCCAGACTGGCACAGCTGAAGGTACTTCACAAGGTTTTCAGCACAGGAGTAGCAGAAGTGCCACCTGACACTAGAAATGTTGTACGAGCATCTCATCTGCTTAATACCCTCTACAAAGCTATTCTTGAATATGACAGTGTCGGAGAGGCATCTGAGCAAACGGTAGGGGAAATAATTCCTTCCCTAATAGAACAGCACACTAGAAGATTTAGTAACTAATGCATTGTATGTTTTTGACATGAATTCACTCAACCTGGACAAAAATGGATTTATGAGAGGATCAGGAGCAGTGTTTTCTGAGGACTGAGGGGAAGGACTGTGGCATATTGGAGGCCAGGAAGCTGTTTTGAAAGAGGAAACTTTGGAACACCTTTCCCTCCTATTTCTACAACTGCATAATTCAGTTAATGCCGAAATGTGGGGGTTTAGATTTTTACAGCAACTGAAAATCCTGAGTGTAGTTATGTACATGCTATAAACTGTGATTGCAAAATTAAGAGATTAGACTTCATATTGCTTTCAATGCTTAGTATAAAAACATTCAGCCAGTTTTTTTTCTTTTTTCCTTTAAATTCAGGTATCCCTTTTGTTCTCTCTCTGGGTTGAAACTGTGAGGCCATACTTACAGACAGTGGATGAGTGGATAGTCCATGGTAATTTGTTTGATCCTGCAAAGGAATTTATTATTCAGAGGTAGGGGTGCTTGATACTAGACACGCAAGTGCAAGTAAACCTGTTGTAGAATCTGGGGTGAAAGAGTGACAATAAAAGTAGGTTTTCACATTTGTTATTTTGCTTAAGAAACAATTTCTTAATCATGCATCTATAACTTGTCTCAAATATTCCATTAGGGAAATTTCATAGTTCTCTACCACGTATTGTTCTAGAGTAGAAATCAATTATTTTGTTTTTTTCCATATATAGTAAATAATGAGCAAGCTGATTTTGAGTGTACTGACTTTTTAAAAAGCCATTAACCATTTTTCAAACCCCAGACATTTGCAAAAATTGCAATATTTACTTTTAAATTCTTCTAATATTTAGTTATTATAAATCAAATGCTATTTAGAATTAAAGTACTTTTTGCTTCCAAGCTTGTAAAGTCAATAATGGTGTTGAATTACATGCACATACCCTAAACATTACTTGAGCTATTAAGTTTTCTTGTGTTGCTATGCTACATTTTGTTGGTCCCTTTTTTTGACAGCTTGGAGTGGAAAGTGAATATAGAAATTAAAGTTCTGGCTTGTAATTACAATTCCATTTTCCCCTGTCTGCCAAACTTAATTGAACCTCTGTCTGTTAACACATGTTGAGGTGAGCATGAAGTAAGACAACAGCTCTAGTAGTACTATTGTAATAAATCCTTAGTAGCAGAGATCCTTAGCATCCTTATTATGTCCTCTTTTTGTGGTTCTGTGTTTGTGTTTTCAGTGCTACCAACAGGGCTGATCTCAACTTCTGTTTTTATTTATGCTTCATTTGAATTATTAATGTTTTTCCATCTGACTTCAAAGACCAAACTGTGTATCTGATGTGAACAAAAAAATCCAAAGTGAACTAAAACTTGAGTTTCACCTACTCTAGAATTTTTCAGCTTTCCTAGTAGTAGTTACTTCAGTTTGGGGTTTTAAATACATCTGCAAGTCAGTCACTCATTATTTTAACACTAAGGATGCATACCACTGTGAATAGTTAACATCGTGGACAAATTTAATTGTAATTGCTCTGTTTGATTTGCTGTTGGGGTTTATTTGGTTGTTTTATCTCCTGTGAGCTGATTGTTCATCCTGCCAAAGCTATCATCCTTTTCAGAGTGTCCAGATAGTTTGCAAATATGGATGAGCTGATTTTACACAGTTTTGAAAGTGCTTCATGACTGTTCTAAGAGAAGGGCAAAGCATAGAACAAAGAGGATACATATCCTCTAGTAATGAAGTTTCTTTTTGAAAAGAAACAGCTTTTTATTTCTTTGCAGAAACAAAAATGTTCCAGTCAATCACAGAGATTTTTGGTATGCTACCTACACGTTATATAGTGTGTCTGAGAAAACAGAGAATGAAGAGAAGATGAGTGATAATGCCAGTGCCAGTTCTGGCAGTGATCAGGCCCCTTCAAGCAGACAGCACACAATGGTTTCTTTTCTGAAACCTGTGCTAAAGCAAATTATCATGGCTGGAAAATCCATGCAGCTGTTGAAGAATCTTCAATGCAAAGACGGTTCACCACAGCAGGCTGCGTCAAGAGGTGAGATGTTAGTTGGTACACCATCGTGCCTTAGGGTATTTAACAGTCTGGGTGTATTTTTGGTAATGGGCTTCCTCTGGCTTTAGATTCATATAACACTCTGTTGAATGCCAGTATCATGGTTGGTAACTTCAGGTCTGATGGAAAACACTCTTCCAACGCAAACAAATGAAAAGAGCGAAGTGAATAAAGTTGAGCGTCCCATTTTCTTTTTATTGCTTTAACCTTTTAAACTTCTTTTCATGTGCTTACAAAACTATTTCTTTTTGTTATGAGAAAAAAACAGTTTGCATGTTCTTATAGTAAAACTGATGGCTTTTTCATAAATAATTGTTTTCCATTACTAAGTGATTGAGTAATCTAAGATTGCATGTGGAATTTTTCTTTTTTTAAAGCTTACTCATAAGTAGATTAAAAATGCTTGGATATCTAGGATATTTATCTTGAGTGATTGTAAAACATAATACAACATTGTAACCAATGTTGGGGTTTGGGGGTTTTTTGCTTTTTTTTAAAGGAAACAAATGTTTTCATTTTTCTGCTGCTTCATGTTTAAAAGTAGAGGTAGTTATTTTGGAGACTCACTTCAGTGAATACTGAAAGGTTTTCAGGTGCTAAAAATTAACTGCCTTTGCGCCTGAAGTAGGAAATTCTTTAACAATCTCAGAAATATATTTCAGACACCCATTCTGCAATGCATTTGAACATATGCCTGACCTTACGCAGTGGGCTAGTGCTATCATTTTAAATGTGTATTTGAGGGTATTTTGTTTTCTGAATAGTGGTTGAAATGTAGTATTTCAAAAGTTAGCTAGTGAATGTTGACTATGGAGTTCTTTTACTTCAGACAATGTTTTCTCCAATGTGTTGCCCAATTCAGATGCTGAACGGAAGAGTTTATATACACTGTTCTTGGAATCAGTGCAGTCTCGCCTTCGGCATGGGGAAGAGTCTGTTCCAGATACTATTACAGAACAGCAGGCCACAAAGCAGAGCCTGATAAAGATGCAATCTATAGCAGAAAGACACTTGGAACTGGATGATGTCCATGACCCACTGCTGGCTATTAATTTTGCCAGGTAAATGAATGATCTTCCTGCTGTGTTGTTGAGAGCAATGTTCAGCCTGGTGACATTTGGTAGATCTCATTTTCATTGCTGCTGCTGCTACTGAAAACAAGCAAGTTCAGAATAAAGAGGAGCACCAACAGTGACAGAAGCTAAATAGACACTCCCCTTGTGCATGGTTAAAGAAAAACAAAATCAGTGAAGAATATGCTACTTGCAATTGGTAGCATAGAAAATAGTCTTTATCATGACAGGCTTTTAGTAAATAAGTGGTTTTATAGTGAATGTGATTGTCAAATTTGAACTTTTAAATGAGTTTGCTTGGTTTTTGTACTCAATGTCCTTGATTTGCACGAAGTATATTCTTATAAGAATGCAGCTCCAGTTTTGCTGTGCTTAAATCATTTAACTGTAAAAGCCTTCCAAAACTCATGTTAGTTTCATAAAAATTCTTCATTCTTCGTAGTGAGGGAAGTCCTACAGAGATTATAAATATCTTGGAAATCAGCGGAAAGACAAACTCTGAAAATCTTCTGTGATTACAAATAAGAAAATAGCTACTTGTGTTTTTCCTAAAGATTGATTGTGTATTTACGTATTTTAATGTCAAGTCCTAGGAGTAACTTGTTTTAAAGAAATCACAGATAGGACTTTATTATTTTCCTTGTTCATTGGGACTATTCTCTATGTCCAAATTGCTACATTAATTCAATATCTGGCTCATCCAGTCTATCAAGACAATAGGTGCTGTGAGCTGGACTTTCTCTAAGAGTGGTTTCAACTGGCAGCTAGCTTTTTACAAAATATTACAATAATTTGATCCTTTCTGTGAGAAAGCAATTAAATTTACCAAATGTAAACTACAGATAGTCTATTCCCATCATATAATATTACAGATAATGTATAGGGACCCCATAATTCAGATGCCTCAAAACAGTGCTCCATATATGGCATGGTTTGGGGGTTTTTTTGTTTGTTGTTTTGTGGTTGTTGGTCAAATTGTTACTTTGTTTCTTTATTTTTATTTTTCTTTTGTGGGAGCTCATCTGACTGCTGTATATGTACAATATGGTTTTAAAAGTTCCTATTGAAGTGGGTTTGTTCATTAAGCTGTAAAGTATTTGAACCTGATGTCTTTCAGAAGTATGCCTTAAGCAGTTATGTGATTATAGAATGCTGTCCTTTGTGATTCTCTTATGTCTGGTAGTACACAAACAGTATGATGGATCACTTTATAAGCTTGATATGTGCTCTGCTTATGAATCAGCTTTTATTACCCCTGCACCATATATTTCAGAGCAGAGGACCCAAATCTGATTAAAATCTTTGAAGGTTTTATACATTGTATGAATAATGAGCCTTCTTCCCTAAGTATCTTGTTTTATTTTGAAGATTATATTTGGAACAGAGTGACTTTCATGAGAAGTTTACTGGTGGGGATGTCTGTGTGGATAGATCCTCAGAATCTGTGACTTGCCAGACTTTTGAACTGACATTGAGATCATGTCTTTATCCTCACATAGACAAGCAATACTTGGAATGCTGTGGTAATCTGATGCAAACTTTAAAGAAGGATTATAGGTAAGAAAGTGGATTTCTTTTTCCTTAACTTTGTTTTTTTTATTATCAGTGGTATGTCATTATGTCATCACCAAAAGAAGCAATTTTAGGTTTTGTTTCTGCTCCAGTTTGATAACCAGCAATAAAGTCATTAAGGAGAAAAGGGGGATCTAACATGATAGAATCTTGGGTGGAACCTTGGTCTAGCTTAAATCAACAGCAAAGCTGTCATTTGTCATCAGTGGATGTTTGGTGGGGAAATTATTTCAAACAGTATTTCTTAATAGTGCTGTCATTTCAAATTTTTTTTTAGGGAGAGGGACGGGATTTCCAAACTGTGCTATTTCTGAGAATTACCTAACCTGTAGGATAACTGAACACTATGAGCACTTCCACTGATGTTAATGGGGCTGTTAAAGCTTACTGGGAAAAAATGCTTTGGTTAAACAAAGGATTCACTGTAGACTTTGTTACATTTGGTTTCAATCCTGAGTTTTTGTAGTGAAGAGTTTTTAAGATTTTTGTTTCTGTAACAGTTGTGTTTTGCCTTCACTTGTGTGATGAGATTAAGGAAATGTTACATGTTTCTCCCTGTTTAGGCTTGTAGAGTATTTGCAGGCAATGAGAAACTTTTTCTTACTTGAAGCTGGAGATACCATGTATGACTTCTATACATCTATTTTTGACAAAATTAGAGAAAAGGAAACTTGGCAGAATGTTGCTTTCTTAAATGTCCACCTACAAGAAGCAGTTGGACAACGCTATCCAGAGGACAGTGCAAGGTAAAATGTAAAACAGGCTTCAGTTATGTTTCTTTCACACTTGCCTGTATTAATGTACTTAACTTGCATAGCACAGTACTAATTATTGTGTACTCATTAAAATAATCTGTTTTAATGAAGTTTTGAGCTGTTGTCATCTTTTCTACCCAAGTCCTTCAGATTAAATCAGACAATTAGTACTTAGCAATGAGAAATAAAAGTTAATGGAACTAACTACTCATTTAAACCAGATTCTCACCAATTACATCACTTGTTTCCTTGTATAGGTTGTCAATATCATTTGAAAGTGTTGATACTGCAAAGAAGAAACTCCCTGTCCACACCTTAGATGGTTTGACATTGAGTTACAAGGTAGTAAGTTAATATGGCTGCAGTTCTTATTCTAGAACAGATTTGAAATATATTAAAGTGACTTATATTTTCTGTCTTGATTATTCTCTCCTCCTCTTAGGTTCCGTGGCCTGTGGATATAGTTATAAGCTTAGAATGCCAAAAAATTTACAATCAAGTTTTTCTGCTCTTACTGCAAATAAAGTGGGCCAAATATAGTCTAGATGTTCTACGATTTGATGGTAAGATGCTTCTTCAATGAAAGATACTCTGTAAACTTGTTTTGTGGTCTAAGGATATATGTAGTCTTCTGCTTTCTGCAGTAAGTAGTATGAACTAATTATAATTTTGATTCATTCTATAAAATAATCTGTTAGTGTCGCAAATTATGTATGTTAAGCTGAGCATGTTTTTCACTTCTTTTTAGCCTCAGGAACAGCTCCGTTCATGCATTCCCTTTGTCTCTTTGATTCAAGTCTAGTTAGTTCAACTGGAAATTTCTTACAGTTTCCAATTCTACAGACCTTGCTGTTGAAAGAAGATCTGTCTACCACACCCTAATGTTCATGTATAGTCTTTTTATGAGTAATACCTTGCAGACAAGTCAAGAAAACGAGATGAAAGAAATACTGTATTTGAGATTGAAACAGTAAGCTGTTGGGGGATTATAGAAAGAGATTTTTTAGCATTTCTTTCACCAAGTGAATGTTTATACTCTTTCTGTCCCATGTAAAGTGGATATAGACTTCATGTCTTAGAAAAATTAATTAAATTCGTTGATGGTTTTGAACATCAGCTAAGTAATTATCTTCCTAAAAGTCTAAAACTATGTGCTTTTTTACTGTTTAAACTTTATGGGTATGACTTCTTGCTTAAGTCCTTTCCCAAAAAGAGCAACACTCTTTCTTTTTTTTTAGAACTAGTCTCTGCTGCAGAAAACTCACAAGTTAAGGAAGGAACTTCATTAGAACAAGGAATACTTCCTGTATTTGGACCACAGAAAGAAAGTATAAAACAACAAATACATCGCATGTTCCTCTTAAGAGTGAAACTTATGCATTTTGTCAACAGCCTGCATAACTACATCATGACTAGGGTTTGTCTTATATCACAATTTCATTTATATTAAGAACTTGTAACTGGAGATGCAGTATTAATTTTCCTTAAAACCTAGAAAAACCCCTAAAACAAAATCAAAATGTAAATATAATGTCCTTTCTGCACATATTTCAGTTTCAACTTGGCTGTTTTAAATCAGTAATTCTAAAAACGCCTTAGAAGTTCTACATGCATGTGATTGATCTTTGGATATTGCCAGTTCTTTTTGCCTGTTTCTCCCAGTGCTAGATGACTTAAGCAAAGTAATGTAAAAAGAGGTTTCTGTAAGAGGTTACTCTTAAGAGCTATTATGCTGCAAAAGTGTTACAACAGATATTTTAATTAAATGTATCCTTCTCAAAAATCTCTAGTACGCAGTGTATACATGACTTCTCAAATACAAAGGCAATGCCTGTAGATACATTGGCTCTATTACTGCCTTTTTTTGCATTTAATAAAATTAGTATATGCTCCAGTTCAACCTCTCTGGGGATAGCCTCTGTGCCCTTGTGTAGTGGCAGTATATCTGTTTATGTGAGGAATGTTGCTCTGTAGTTATGAGAAGAGCTTGAAATTTTTGCTATTGATGGTAACTTGGAGGCTAACCCTAAAATTTTAGAGGGAAGAGCGAGTGAATCATGCGATTTCAGCCTCTTTAAAATATATTAGGAGAGAGTCATAATCACTTGTGTGCAGCATTGAATTTAATAACTTTGGTCTTCTTTTTAAGATTCTTCACAGTACAGGCTTGGAGTTTCAGCATCAGGTAGAAGAAGCCAAAGATTTAGATCAATTGATAAAGATTCATTACAGATATCTATCTACAATTCATGATCGCTGCTTACTGAGAGAAAAGGTGGGCAAAAATTAGCATATTTGATATATTGAGTTATCAGGATAAGAAAGTAGTTTTGTACTAATTATGCTGTTTTGCAGTTTATGCATACTAAGCAATATATAGGTACTCTTGAGGAAGTGGTAGCTTTTCCAGACATAACATTGAGATCTAGTTTCCCTTGCTGTTCTCAGCCCAGTTCTATCAAGGAGAAAGGATAAAATTTAATTCTTTATATTGGGTATTACATGACTTATTTGTTTCTAAGAGATGGGAGGTTTTGAACAAACTGAGGCTTGTTAATGTAAGGAGGATTATACATAGTGGTATGGCAGGAAATGGAGGTACATGGATAGCTTTGTAACCTTTTATCCACATACTGTTTGTGCAAAGTCTGCATCCAAGCAGTCACCTGTGAAATGAATTGGATAACAAATACAAACATCTTCAATTTCGATTCACATTGTACTTAGGAGATTGTTTTTACAGATTAGATTAAAGGACATATGAGACCTTTGTATTGCAGCATAATAATGAAAATTATTGTGCTTAACAATGAATTTATGACTTATTCCTTGTGTTTTAATTGTTTTAGGTGAGCTTTGTGAAGGAAGCTATAATGAAAGTGTTAAATTTAGTACTGATGTTTGCAGACCGTTGGCAGGCTGGTTTGGGGGCTTGGAAGTAAGTACACATACCTGAAATTCTACATAGTCATAATCTTGCGGCTCTGAGTATGATTTTGTGCCCAGAACTGCACACAGCACTCCAGGTGAGGCTGCACCAGTGCTGAATACAGTGGTATAGTCACCTCCTTCATCCATCTGGCTGTGCTGTGTTTGATGTACCTCAGGATGGGGTTTGCCCTCCTAGCTGCCTGGGCTCCCTCCCTGCTCCCTCCTTTTGAGTTCCTCTTGACCAGCATCCCCAGATCCCTTTTTGCAGCCACTCCTTTCCCCATTTATACTTTTGTTTGTGCAACCTGCTGCTTGAAGGATGAATGATACTGGGCAAGTCTCCAAGGCTGTGTCAAACACTCAGAAGTTGATGTATGGTCCTGAAGCCAGCTGGTGTGAGCTGGCTCGCTTCATATTTTTCAGGACTAATTTTCTTTGGCACAGATGCTACCTAGAACTTGGATCCTGCTCTCCTGTAACAATTGGAAGTTGCTATTTTTGGAGTGTTTTTCTCATTCAAAGTGTCAGAAATAATTTGTGAATGTTGTTGATAAAGACTGAAACTCAGGGCATGTGGTTGCATGCTCTTGCATGTAGCAGGAAAAGTCATAGCTGGTGTAGTGTCATCTGTATCTTCTTGGGAAAGGGGAAAAAGGATAGGAGTGACTGTTGTGACCTATGTCTTCTCCCTTGACTGGTGAATGCTAGCTAATAGAGTCCAAAGTGGAATTCAAGAGATTGCTGATAGTAAAGCAGTGTGGGTGTCCCTGTTTTACTGGCAGTATAGGTCCCCAAGGACCTCTAGAACAATAAGGACCAGGAAAGGCTCTCTTGAAATACAAACCTATGTAGGAATGATGGGTGTCAGTTGGAATCACACAGTTTGTTCAAGTCACTGCAGGGATTTCTAAAACGGTGAGGAAATTATTAGTGCCACTTTGATGGTGTTCAGATGCTGCTGTCAAAATTGCCTTTGTTTTTTAGAAGTAGCATATGCAGGCATAAGTGAACTATGTTCAAGCCAGAATTCTATGTAAAGAGTACTTTTGTCATTTACTGTGAAATTTCTGTCATATTTTGAAGATAACATAGGGGCTGCTCTGTTAAGCATTCTTCTGTTAAACTGTTTTATAGGATGGAATCCATAGAGAAGATGGAATCTGATTTTAAAAACTGTCACATGTTTCTTGTAACTATTCTCAACAAAGCTGTCTGTCGAGGCTCTTTTCCCCATTGTAAGTACATGAGGCTTTTCACGTACCTGCACTTAAACAAGTTTGCTAGGAATGTGTTTATGTTTTAATCTGTTCTAATGTTTGTTGGCACATCTTAAATTATCTTATTTGTTGAGTTATTCACAGAGGGACATGAAGGCTTACTTCTTACTAAGTTGAAGGCATTATTTTTCTAGAGTATTTGTGCCAAGCTTTTCCATGACAGCTATCTTCAGTTTATCTGTTTACTTGATGAGGGGAAGCTGTGTAGCCAAGCAAGTGACAAGTAGTTTTCTAAACTAATCAAACTAAGTTCTGGGGGCATAGAAGAGCAGTCTTTTTGTTGGTATTAGGATTGACAGCTCTAATACATCTTGAGCAGATTAGTTTTTAGTCTTATGGTGCCTCAGCTGCAACTGCAATGAGCTCTTGGCTCTACTCATCTGTTGGAAGTTACTTCCTTGGTAGTAGAAACAGCAGAGGATGACATGTCTGTGCTTCTGCTTGCAGCCTGGTATGAGCTTAAAATGTTAATCAGTGCAGTTTGAGTTAGGGGGCAGCTGCTCAGTGAGGTTGTGGGTCATCAGGGTTAGTTGGAACACAGATGTGTGTTCTCACAGGTTTCTGCACCATCTGTAGTTGTGCCTAGGGGCCATGACTTAGTGGTGGACTTGGCAGTCTTAGGTTAATGGTTGGACTTGATTATTTTAAAGGTCTTTTCCAACCTAAATGAGTCTAAAACAGGCAAGACCTGACATCACTGCTACTCACATGTACAAGAGCTTGTCTGCAGAACCATCCATGAGAATGGCTTGCTGTATATAAACCTTCACAACTGTCTTTTTGTGTACAACAGTCTTTCAAACAAAGGAGCTAATTTCTTACCAGTTCTTACCACATGAAATAACCAATGGGTAGCTGCTGATGAATATGGTGAAATACTAGCTAAGCTGTCAGAGACTTATAAAATGTCTTTTTGTCTGAAGTCGCAAAGTATTACAATTTAAAAAGTAAACTGCTATCTTCCTTTTAAATGACAGAATTGAATATTGCAATAAATATTTGCGGACTGCTGCAAATGCAAATATTAACTACTTTTTTATGGTTTGTTTCACAGTGGAATCTTTAGCTTTGTCACTGATGGCTGGCATGGAACAAAGTTAACACCCACATCCACTGAATTAATGAACAACTGATAGCAGGATTTATGTTGAAATTCCTATGTTAAAGAACCGTAACCATTTTGCGCTCCAGTTTAAAATGTATATAGCTAAATGATGCTGATGGTTTGGAGCTGTGTAAAATATTTTAAAATGTAAATAATGTACAGATATTTAAGTATGTTGGTTGTGGCAATGTGTGTATATGCTTCAACATCAAAAACATGTATAGTGTAAAATTCATTCCATGTAAACAATCTTGAAAATACATTAAATGTATTTCATGCTGAAAAAAGGACTTTTTTCGTTAATTATGAGTAATTGATGATTTGCTTTTCCCATTAATTTTTCAGCTGTGAATAGGTCACAGGGCAGTGTGGAGTGCTGTGACTCAAGTCTCGGTGTTTAGAAGGTTGGTTGATTTAATTTTGGGCCTTTTCTCCTTTGAATAAAGGCTAAGAAGCATTCGTTTTCTTTGCTTGGTGGTTCTTAAGAAATCTTTAAGAAGACTGTTAGAAGAAGCTGATGTAAAAAATACAAGATTAATTTATCAAAATGGATTATAGCAGAACGTAAAATAACTAGATTTTTTATGTTAGATGTTGCAATGCTTGCTAATTTTAGTGGTAACTCTAGTCAGTTTAAGTAGGATTAAGATGACAGTGTGTAATATATTAGTTTTAACTATTGGATTGTTGAGATGTTTCAAAGGTGGTCAGATATGAGTTGACCTTTTTCCTTCTTCTAAGCCTTTTGCAAGCAAACTTTTACATCTAATAGCTAATGTCTTGTAAAGCAGTACATTGTGATACAGAAGGGTACATTTCTGGACAAGTAAATGTGGAACTTGTTCTGCATGAGGTGACTTGCCCTGTCTCCTCCCCATTAAAGTTTCTCTGGGATTCTGGCATCAGTACACCTGCATTAAAAAAGATAAAATCAATCATAGCTATTTACCTATTGATTTATTTGAATAAATAAAAGATTTAATAATTAGAATTTCACTGTTGTGTGTGTTTCTGCTGAAATTGAGTCAGTAACTTAAAGTTTGAGAGCTGTTTTTTTAAGGTAAATGAAGTATATTACAACCAACGGTGTGGCTCATTTTAAATCTTTTTTCAGCTGTAAACTAATAATTACTTAACATGAAAGTGAATATTTGTATTCGCATTTGAACAGGACATCTCAGAAGGTTCTTCCAAGTTACAGCTATGAAATGTTTTGAGGAATAGAAATTAATTTTTTTTAAAATATAACACTGAGAAAGTTTCTGCTGCTCTGTAATATGTTCTTTTTTGTTTGACTGAGTGGAGGTTTTGCTTTAGAGAACATCGTTTGTATTGTCCTTTGATACCGCATTACATACTTTTCAAAGTGTATGTTTTTTGTGGTAGGTTGACACCTGTTAACAAGAATAATTTGTGCTTCTAGTTTACCATGACTGGTTCTCATTTAATATTCCAGATTATTTATTGCTAGCAGAGACAGTGTGTTGTTTAGTAAGTGTAAAAGACATACTTGTACTCGGAAGTTTAGCACTTCTATGCACTGGTTCATTACTTTTTGAGTATGTCTTGTACTCTATGCTTTTGAACAATGTAACATGGTTGCTTTATTTCTATGTCCTATGCAGTCATTACCTTGAGTGAAATTCCTACTTTTTGTGGCATTACCTTGGATAATATTAATTAGATATGGCAGAAAAAAATCCTTCAATCTTTAATGTTGTTGAAACAATAATTCCTAGTAAATCCCTTTGCAGATTTTACTTATTTTACCTGAAAAACCCTGTGCAAGTGAAAGATTTAGCTGTTTCACCCAATTTCCTGCTTATGAATTAACATTGCATTCTGCAGAGAGACTTCTGTGCACTTTATAGACAAGTGATGCCTGCATGCCATTTATTCAGTCAGGTTCCAATATTTGCTCATCTGTCATCACAAAAGCACAGTGGAAGGTCTCTGGCAGTGTTTACTGATTCTAGTCACAGACATCCTCCACATTTAACTTTTTGTGTCATTAGTACTTGGCAGACAAATTCCCTTGAATGAGTCCATCTTATGGCATTCCTTTTTTCTTTAGAACCGCAGAAATAACAAGTCCTGTCTTTTAGTTTGTATGCCCTGTGATGCCACCAGGATTTTTTTCTTCAGTCCTCTGGCAGTAGTTAAAATGGTTATTTACCTGTTAGGAAAAAATAAAGGGTTTATGTGACATTAGGGGTATTTTAGCTATTTATTTACTCTAATTTCCTTGTAACATTTTCTCTGTTCTCTACAGAGCAGTGTTGTTACTTGGATTCTGTCCTGAATCCATTCCTTCAGGACATTTTTTGACCTTGTTTTCAAATTTCTGGTTTTGTCCATTATTTTGGAATTGATTTGAATCTCAACTTTTGGATACTTTTCCTCTTTGTAAGAGGAGACACAACACTTGAATATGCTTTACTTGTACTATTGGAATTTCAAGTATGCAATTTCAGAGATGTTAGGAAAGGTGTAATGTATTCCATGTGTGTATAGATTGAAGGGAGTTCTGTCATAGTCTATTGTTTTGTAAATTGTCAAGTTTACCTAAAGGAAAGCATAAAACACCCAGCGAAACATGTAGAAATGGAACTTTCTAAGCTTCTAAGGAGGTACAAAGTTCTTTGGAAAAGGACACACTGCATTATTGGATGCTGTCACAATTTCATCTATACTTCATTTCTACCTTCATTTGTTCTTGTTAACTTCTGGATGCAGTCTTATCAAAGTTCCAGCATAGAAGCCCTTATCTGACTAATTTTCTTTCTTCTCCGTTGCTTTTTCCTGTGGGCTTCCATTATCTCTAGGCCATGTTTTAGCACTGATTTAGTAAATTCTCCAATGCTTTCTTTGCTTTAGTTTTAATAACCCCTAATTAACCACTAGGTCCTTGAGGACCTTTGCTTGTGTCAAACTCTTGATATCAATAAAGTTAGCAACCAGTTGCTGATTGGATGGTTTCCATGGAAGCATGGATTAAAGATAGCAATGCTAAATTACAGGCTGATTAAAAATATAAAAAATTCCCTCTGACATGCTCTTTAATCTCACTAATTAAGGATTTGCGAATTTTTTAGCTTTCCTCTTGTACTCCTTTGCACACTTACAGAAAAACCTTTCCTCACTGATTGAATTGGTATTTACTGGCTGGTGTAGTGGCTTGTTACTGCACTGTGCATTTATTGCTGGGAAGGCTGCGCAGGATCACAGGTCTGAGGGCTCAGAGAGCTAATGAAGTTACCAGTGATAGAGGGACAGGGCTGGGTGAAGAGTGAGGGGGCTGAATTGCCTAACGTATGTGCCCTAATTTCTGCACTGATGTCCTGCATGGGCAAAATGGATGTAATTTATAATAGAACCAGGAAAGGATTGAATGTGTGTTAATGTCTATCAGGGAGTTGGTGGGTGGGCTCTGGTGTGGTTTGGCAGCACAGTGTGCAACAGGCTTGGAAGGCAGAGTGGGGGACATGGGCCCATTGTACACATATGTAGTTAAACCCCTATGAGTTAACAATAGAGCTTTGGTCTAGTGTTTCAGGGAGCTGCAAAGCAGAACTAGGGAGCCCTGCTTGCTCAGATCCATTTCAGATGGTGTCAACACTAGAAGGGAGATTGGAACCTAAAGCTGCAGGTGTCATCACGTGTTAATTAGTATTTATGAGTATGCAGCATGCCTGCTGTTGTCAGCTGTGCCCTTGGCAGGACATGGGCTCTCAGGGGTAGGAATCTGTCTTTTCCTGGAGTTAAAGGTAGGTATGGGTGATGAGATAATTGCATTTGTGTAAGGCCTTGTGGAGGGAGGGCTCCTGGTCGGAGTTAAGTGTTTTGGTAGCTGTTGTTGGCTTCCTGCTGTGGGTTAGGTTCTTGCTTTGCTCATTGAGACCTCTGAGATGCTGCTTTATGCTTGGTCTCTTCTGCTTCAGCTCTCCCAAGTGCTGGGCTCCCTCTGCATAGGTGCCTGTCTCCTGGGAGCTGAAACAATGTGTTTACTGTTTGTAGTGCCGGAGCTATCATATTTGTGTGGCCTTGCTGTGCTTTAAACCTTTTGCCACGTAAGACACCAAGTCTGTGCTGACTTGTGGTGCAAAAAATCTTGTCCAGTTCTTTAGAGTATGGACAGGTGGCTGATATGTTGGCAGAGGTTGAATTTAATTTTTAAACTTATTTATCAGCAGTTACCTATTTTCCTGCATGATGTCCTGTTCTTGAGGTCATCGGGGCCAGTGCTTGTCATGATTTTGTAAATACCTTTCTGTGTTAGGTCATGACAGTTTCCTGTGTTACCTTCTTTCTGAGGATGAAAAATCTCTGAACTCAGCAGGTAAGAAAAATTAGATTAATAGCTAGATAGGCTGTTATGCTAAAACACCAAAACATCTGCAAAACCAGAGAGTAACGTCACCATCATAGGCATAGCAGACACTGAGTGGCAGAACCACAAGATTCCTGTTGAAGTTCTTAGGCTGCTCTGGAATGAAACTCTTCTGTGTAATCCTGTGGGCTCCTGGAAAAGATTCTATCTTTGCCTTTGGATAAATACTTAAAAGCCCAAAGAAGGAAATTAAAAATAAAGTGAAATTAGCTGGAATTCAGGAAGTAGACCTGTGGCTGTCCTGTAGCATAGTACCTTGAACAAAGGCTCTATTTAGTCTCCAGACAATTGCACTAACCTTGTTTGTACCGTATTATCTGATACTTGTGTGGTTTAGGTGTAGGGTACATAAATTGCCAGGAGCATGATACATTGGTTACAGATATTCATAAAGATTGTTGACAGGCATGGGTTAAAATCAGGTTAAAATAAATTCCACCCAAGAAAGGATCTCAAATTGCATTAAGTCTAGCCATTGGCCTGATAAAAACCACACCTAACTTCCAGTGGCTAGGGTATCAATTAGTGGCTTGATTGGGAATATGTAGATACATATATCTTTAGCTACACCTAGAAGGCCTGTATTCAGTGTGGCAGGGATAATTGAGAAGGGTGAATACAGTAGAGGGAGAAGCAGGCCATGGAGACCTGCTGAACGTCTTTAATCAAGTACTGTCACAGCACTATTTAAGTTCCACTAAAGTGGAAAGAGCAGGGAGTTGTGGGGGCATTGCAGAATTAAATCAGACACCTGGAATGGTTTAAACTGGGCTCACTTAAAATGGTTCTGATGGGGATCTCACATGTTACATGTGACCATAGACATTCAGATGATAAAATGTGATTGTTGGCTAATTCCTGTATCAAATAATAGGAAAAGCAACAAAAATCTTGAGTATCTGTGTACTATCTTTTTAGTACCTACTTTTTAAAATTACCTTATAGGTTGTTATAAACTGGAGTATAGGAATGCTAATAAAAAGCAGATTGCTCCAGCAGTGGGGAAGCAGATCCTTCGCCCGCTCAGTTATTTAGATGGAGATAGCAAGATCTGGGGCATCAGCCAGTCCTTAGGACAAGCTGTTGTTTCTGGACAGGATGGTGCTGGTTGGCAGTGTCTTGCTTTCATACGAAGCAGCTGCTCCTGGCATCAGCTGGCTTTTGGCAAGTAGGGGAGCTGCAGTGGTGGTCTTGCTTGGGATAGACTGGCAGAATAGAAAGTACTGCCCATCTGGGGGTAAGCTGCTGTTGATCAGATCTCACAGGGAGTGTTTGACTTCGCTGTCCTCGCTGCTCTATTGTGGCCTGATAACAGATGTCTCATTGCTGATGTAGGCTGAGTGGTTGCATTAAGACAAGGCTGTTCTGAATTTGCACTTGTTCAGGACAAGAAAACAATCCTGCTTTACAAAGGTGAGTTACTTAGTTACCAAGCTCCTTGTCTTAAGTGTAGTTTGCAGAAAAGGGCATAGGATGGATTACACTGGACACAATCAGCTATCACTTTAGAAACTGAAGCATTCAGCTCTGGTTGTATTTTACGCTTTTGCCTGAGCTGGGTTGATAAGGAGCTGTGATGGTTGAAACAAACTCATTTGGTGTATGCACTCAAAATGCTTGTGAGTATATACAGACAGTCAGAGAAGAATAGCAGCCATGTCGTAGAAAATTAATTGTTTCATAGAAAAGATTATATTGCAGTACTAGGAAAAAAAAAAGGCTGTGAAAATGTGTGTGATACGATGAAATGGTAATGATAACATTTTGCAACAGTGCATAACTTCTTCACAAGCTGTGGAAATTCCTGATGATATAGAAAGGGTGGAATAATTGGATTAGATCATACTTGAAATAATGAAAACTGGGGGTCTAGCGCCTTACCCCACTCTTCAAAGGCTTTCTTGTAGATGGTATTACAAAAAGGTTATTTAAAGAAACTTAATGCAGTGCAAACTTTTTGGGGAAAAACCCAACAGCCAATAGTTGAAGTAAAGCATTAATTCTGTTCTCAACACAAAAATGATTAATAGCACAGTGTCCCTTGAACTGCTGTTGAAAACAGAGACTTAAAAGTGCTTGTTATGGCAATGGTGTGCAGTTTGATGATGATTAGAGAGGATTTTCAAGAGTAAAAACGTTGGCTGCCACTTGAAGCAGACAAATACAAGCATATAGACTTTGATGAAAAATTGTTTGGAAGTTCCCATGCTCTCAGATGCCCATCCCCTACATGGAATAGTTTGTGGATTCTCTCTGCCATAAAATAGTGTCTGGAAAGAGCAATCTTGACAAACTTCAGTGAAAAAGAACTGGCAGTTTGATTTTGTGGTGCAGGGTCAAGTTCATAAGATGGAATCTTGACCAAATAGAAAGTAAAGCGGAACTTTAAAGGGGGAGCACTGCATGGAAAAAGTAAGAAAACTTTAGAATAAGGAAGTACATATGTTTGGTATGGTTTACAGAAAAGTGAAAGTGGGAGGTCGCCAAACAGCTACCAGCCTGGTTTTTTTTTATGGTTTTGATTTTAATGAAGTGTGGTTATTTCGGATACAAACACCACAGGTATGAGCACCCTCTGGAGGATGCTTAAAGGGGTTTCTCACGCGATTGATTCTTTAAGGTTAGCTCTTTCATCCTTACGGCTGGTGTCTTTCCCTCGCCGTGCTACCGAAGTTGGGAAGTGGGAAACTCCCCCACCGACCTGTTACTGCCGACCCTGGTGCCTGTGGAGCGCTGCTTTTCTCTATGGTGGTGCTGGGCCGGGCGCCGGATGGCACCGTCTGTGGTTTGTACGAGTGGGCACCGTCGTCCTGAACGTAGATTTGTGTTCCGACAGACAGATACCGCTACAGAAGAAGTCCCTTTCATTAAAAGCAAAGGGCCAGTCCAGCACGCAGCTCTGCCGCCTGCGGCAGCTCCGGCAGCACTCCCGGCTCCCCGGGAGGAGGAGGAGGAGCTGGAGCGGCAGGAAGGGTGTTTCCCTGCGCAACTCCCGGCTGAAGTGACTCAGACAGGAAACTCCCTGCCAGGCGCGGCCCAGGAGCGGAGCCGCCGGGCCGACGCGACCCTCGGCGGCCGGGCCGAGCGGAGCCCCCGGGCGGGCGGGCACACGGACGGGCTCCTGCCGCCGCCGGGCAGCGCCGTTCCCCGGAGCCGACGGAGAGCGGGTGAGCAGCGCTTCTCGGGGCCCGCCGGCCGCCTTCGCCCCCTCCCCCGAATTTGGGCTCTTCGTCTGCGGGGCCGGGTGGCTGCGCGCCCCCGCCGCGCCCCTCTCGCTGGTAACCCGAGCCCCACACGCTTGTTTGGGGTTTATTGATCCCCCCGCTCGGTATCTGCTGCTCCCCGCCGCGGGGGTCCCGCTGCTCGGGCGGTGCCTGGCAAGGGTTGTGCGGAGGCTCGGCCGTGCCCTCAGGCGGGTCAGCGTCCCGCAGCGGTGGTTACCTAAAACCCACTTTTAGTTTTTATTTCTGGCTGTATGGTTTGGCTTGTTCTCTCTCGCGCGTGGCCGGTGTGTCTGCAGCACTCGGGTGGTCAGAGTTCTGCCTCTCAGGCTGTCCTGGAGTGGGCTAGATGGGGGAAAAATAAAAGTAAAAAGCGCTATGCAGGTTCATCCTCCTCTTCAGAGGAAAGAGGTGATATATAGTGTCTGTCTAAGGGCATGGAATAACTTCCGCATGAGGAAGTTGAGAATTATCCAGTTAAAATAACCATGCTGTAGTGACAGCAGGAGTATAAGCTTGAAAATCCCCAGATGGATGGTCTGCTACCCCATCCCTCCCTCCGAATGAGCCAAGGTGAAGACAGACATGCGCTTCATCTTTCTGAGTATTCCTGTAGTTCATCAACATCTCTGCTACTCGTTTTTGCCTTTCAGTAGCTCTCATTGCCTTGATTTTTATTCCTGCTCTGTTTGATGGCAGGTTGGAGGAGCATTTAGACATGTAAATGGTTGTTTGTGCCAGGCAGGCTATTGGGAGGAAGTTGTCTTTGTGGGATGTAGCCAGGCTGCCTGAAGTGCTGGCTGGAGAGCCTGTATTGGAGGAGGAGGAAAGCTAGCTGGAGGAATTTCTTCTTAATTAGAAGGTCATACCAGGCTTTTCTGTAAACTGTGGGAAATGGAAAGCTTAGGCTAATGAGCGACTCCAGTCCTTATTACATTCCAGTTACTTATTTGGCATAACTTTATTATAATAAGCTTACTGAACAAGTACGTATGCAGTGTTGTTGAGCAGTGGTTTTTTTTTTTCAAAATGGAATTTCTAATAATACTGTAATGTAATTCTGCAATCTCTGAATTATGTTTTATTAATAGTACTTAAACTGTTTTCTGCTCAAAGAATGTCTGAACTATGTGATAGAAAGAGCATTGCATGTCCTTACTTAAGTTCCGATTCTTGACTTCATTGAAGTCCCACTTTTACCTTTAAAAAACTTTGTTACATTTGTAAACACAAGGTTTCTCCTGTTCTAAGGTAGAAGACTCTTTAAGCTTTCCCAGGCAACTTGTCTCTGAAGTCTGGCTGGTGTAGCTAGCCAGTTGTCTCTAGCTGCCAGGAGGAAGGAGGAGGAATTTGGAAGAAGTCTGTATAGCATTGGGATACAGCAGGGAGGCTTAGCCCCAGTGTTGTCAAAGCTTGCTTGGCTTGCCCTCTAAGAAATGTACAGCAGTCTTTCATTGCAGCAGCTTGGAATTCTGTGTTGTTTTTTTGTTGTTTTTTTTTTTGTTTTGTTTGTTTGGTTGGTTTGGTTTTTTTTGTTGTTCTTGTTAGTTTGTTTTGATTTGGTTTTTGTTTTGATAGGGACTGTGCTCCTGATGGAATACCTCTAATGTGCTTTGATTTTTTTAGGTTGTCAGAGCTAATTTATTTATTTTGAGAATAAGGCCCTCAGAGTCTTAGAAAAATATCCAAATACTCCCACCCCACAAATTCCCTGCTTGAAGATGGGTAAGACTTCGTTTGGTTTGCAGGTCTTGGGTTTGTCAGTTTCTCTTGAGGGTCCTGATGAAGAGAGTGGAGTGGTGTTTAAAATATGTTCAGCTCTGCTAATTTAAAATTTCTCCCTTAACAGATAGCATAGCATTCAGACTTAAATGGAGCCAAATTATCTTAAATTAAGATTAATTAAAAAATTAAATTAAGATTTAATTTAAAAAAATAAAAAAATCTATAAGAAAGGGAATATTCCACAAACCATTGAGACTTTTCAGTTCCTAGCTTCTGAATGTGTAACTTATAAAAAAAGTTAGTAATCCTTTAGGGATGTACCTGTAATAGTCAAAGCATTCATTAACAAAATTCTTGTTTCTTCAGTTTGCCTTTGGTGGAAATTGTCCCCTGGGCTTAAGCCAACAGATTCTCTTCATCCATTATGCTGACTTTATAGCATAATTAAGTAATTACTGGGTATCTGTTCCAGCTATGTGTTCCATGTTAGATGTTTGTCTAATAAATACTCCTTAAGTTTTGGTTAGTGCTGTTTATATTCATTCTGGGAGAGAATTGTCTTGGAAGGTGGCTTGTTCCCAAGAACAGGTTTTAAAATCTAGTCGTAAGTCTGTTGTCAAAAATCATCTGATTTTTATTTTTAATTTTGTTTATCAAAGATTTCCAAGATATTCAGGTTGAGGTGGAAAATTCGGAGTAGTTGGAATTGACCTGCGAGGTTGGAACAAAAAGATGGAACAAAAAATCCCCACAAAGCTCTTTTTTGTAGAAGCAGTTGTATTCATCCTCTGGCCTGAAAGCTGCTAGAATTTCTTGCAGTGCTATACAAGAGAAAATTAATTTTAGTGTAATTTCCATGCCTATTTATGTGCATGTCAAGTGGGTTTCATTTTACAGTTTTTGTTGTATGTTCTCGGGGCAAGTTCTTCAAGTGGTTCCTTTGTTGTTCCAACAAGAAAAGTCAACTTGAATGTTGGGCAGCAAGTTTTACCCTGGTGAGTCGGACCTCAGCTTTGCAATTGACTTCACTGCTCTTGAAACAGTGACTGTGTGAGCTTCTGAATTTCCACTGTTTATACATTTTAAAATAACTGCAGCTACCATGGCAAGCCCCAGCTTAATAAGCAATTATGCTTGAACCAAGTTAAGTGTTTGTTTACCTAGAGATGCTGCCGGAGCTTGGCACAACCCAGGCGTGAATGGCCACTGAAGTGGTTCGAGGAGGATCCATCCATGCGTGTGGGAATGTGATTCATTTAAACAGTCCTGAGCTTCCCTGTGAGCATGTTCTCATGGATGAAGGCAAAGAGGAAGTAGTAAATGTAACACATTTATAAATTATTGATACTTAGAATGTATACCTTGTTACGAGTGGCCTCTGACAGACCTTACTCTTGAAGGGCATCTGGGTACATATTGGCTACATTGTTATGTGAATACACAACAAATGACAGCCACCTGCCTTTGGCCCGGTTTTTGTGCGCCTGCGAGGAACTGAGGCAGTAACATGAAAGAGGGACATTTCAACATTGTGAAATATGACTGTATGCCGACAGAAACTCACTGAGAGCTTGGTAATGGTGCTTTATATTTTAAGCTATAGACGTCAGTTCAGGGTTCTTTACTGCCCATCTGCCCTTAGAAGCTGACATTAGTAGAGCTCCGGGGCACGCTTTGCTGTGTAATACTGATAACAGAGTGCGTATTGATTTGCTTTGTTAAAGCGTAATTCCATTAATCCACATCACTGCCTTTCTGGTGGTAAAATTAATGTATAATGCATTGATGAGACTTGATACAAGTAGAGAGAGGGTGCAAAATAGCAGATAATCTTTCCATCTTTTGGCACCAAAAATGTTATAAGATCTTTTGGGTGGCTCCTTATCTCTTTTAAACACACTGTCAAAAAATCCTGAAGCTTGTTTTCTTCATAAGACTTAAAAGATTTTCTCTGGGTCAGCATCTATGCTGTTTACTGTCTACCTCTATTATGTCTGTAAATATATGTGCACTCACAAATATGTGTATTTGTGTAGAAAATCCTGTATTCACACAGTTCAGTGTTTTGGGGGAAAAGTGGTTGTCTTGGACTTAAACTGTAAAAAGCAGAGTTGTGGTAAAGGTTGGTACAGCACAAATAATCATCAGGCATTTGCCATCTCGGAAGAAACCCCCTTTCCCTCAGGCTGACGAGCAGCAGACAGCAGGTTGATTTATAGCTGTGTAGCCTTTCTGCAGAAAGATCATTGCGGGAGAGGTGATTTAAGGTTGTGGGCAGCCAAGCTGAGCACAGCTCTGGCTCGGGGTGTTGGAGAGGGAGCCCATCTCTCCGAGCTTCCCAGCTGGGAGATAGTGGTGGTCCTTGCTCCCGAGGAGCAGCGCTTGTGTCCTGCCGTCGTTTCCCTTCCCCACATTTTCTGTAGCTGTTTCATTCTGCCAGACTTCTGCTCCTGCCAACAGGGACCCCAGCGAGGCATCAGTCTGATGGCTTGGTGATCTCAGGGAGGGCTCCTGGGGTAGAAATCCCTTAATTGCTAAATGAGTGACCTGCTAGGCAGCCCCTGTGTGGGACTTAGCCAGCTGTTGTCTGCTGTGGATTTGCAACCCCGCAAATCATGCTGTGAGATCTTCGTTATACTCTTCTCAATGACTAGAGAGAAGTAAAAGTGAACACGGTGGTTTTTTAAATGGGTGGTTATTTTGTGGTTCTCTGTGTGTGTGTGTTGCCAGGACAGGGTCTCTGGCATAGGCAGAGCTTAAAGTGAGTGTCCTCCGCATGAGGGGAGGTTCTACCTGTTAACTTTACTAGAGCTTTTCTTATTTCAAGAAATCAGGTAACATTTGTGGAATTGTCACTTCTGTTCTTGCTTTCATCAGAGGTAAATGCCAGGGCAGCAGGCTGTGGTGCCCTCCTTTTCCTGGTTTGTGAGTGCTCCTAGCTTACAAAGTGATGTGAGCTTGTATGGGAGCTTGTAGGGTGAACTTGGATGATTTCTCTTTGCTTGAACCAGATACCTGGAAATTTTATCAGTTTAACAGTCTATATTTCAGCAAGCCTTTCACATGGCTGGTTTTTGCAGGTCTGCTTTCTGTGAGTGTTTGTCAGGAGGTAGTAGAGTGACATACAAACTTTTGAAAGCCAATACTTGCTCATTTGGAGGAAAAAAAATGCCATTCCCCCTCCCTCCACTGAAAAGCATCGTAAGAATTCAGGCAGTGTATACACTTAGGCTTACTAGGTGACACTCTCTGCAAATGATTAGCAGGGTTGAGTCTCAGTAATGTTCTTATGAATTTATATATTCTACAGTCAAAGAAAAAAAAATGGTGCTTTTGGTTTTAGAAACAAACAGATTTAAAAACCAGTACTGTTGTTTTATGTTAGGACATGAGTCTCAAGAGCTCACATGCCAAGCAGTGATTCCAGCTGTGCAAATGACACAAGGTGCTTTTGGAGACACTTGCTTTATGCATTACACATATATAAGAGATTTATTTCCAGGGTTTACGAAGTTAGTTAGTGCTGTACTTCACTTTAAAATACTTTAATTCTGATAGGAACATGGATACTTTGCAGGAAATAAAAATGCTGTTGACCTGAAGCTATTTATAGCCTTCTTTCAGTATAGCTCTAATTATTTTAAGTGTGTTCAATGATATAAAATCAATAAGGAGAGTACACTGAATTATACATTCTGAATGTGAAGTTCAGACAAACTGTCATGGCACATGGCTCAAGATAGATGTGAATGCTTGTCAGGTGATAGCTGAAGTAAAGCTTTGGATTAATTTTCACTGAAACTGCATATTTTCTTGTATAAAATATTACAGATGATGAGCTCTTTCAGAGGAAAAAGAGAGCTTAAGAAACTAAAATTTATTTATTTCTATTTTCTCTTCTACCCTGTCCTGTAGTATTTCCTCAGTTTATTTAAGAAACTATTAAACCATGACTTAGTTCTTGTCTGAGTCACCCTCTCCTCCCAGAAATGCACATTGGGGTAGATTTTTTTTATCAGCTTCTGAAGCCTGTTGGTTTGTTTTTTGTTTCTGTTTTCTTTTTAAATACTGTAATTTTGCAAAATTGTACATTATTCTTTTGCTGATTTAGATATTAAATAAAAGATACTTTTAAGCATGCATAATACAAATTTGCCTAAAATGTCTTCCAAGTTATTTTTCAGATGAAGCCGTGAAATTTTTTTTAACTGGAAGTGGAGAGCATGATATTGTTGATTTACCAAGTACTTACAGGTAGATGGAAGGAGTGGGAATGACAACAGACTGCCTCTGTTTCCTGGTCATTTTTATTGAAGCCTTTGTTCAATTTTTAAACCCAATATAAGGCAACTCTGAAGCCAGAGCTTCAGCTGCTGGCTTGCATTGAAAAAACTTACCAGCTATAATTAATGCCTGTCATGTCATTGGGGGGCATATGCTGTAAGGTAGCGCTGGATGCAAAATGCAGAGGCACTGTGGAAGGGAGACTTGGGGGGCTGCCCCTGCCTGGACAGCTGCCCCCAGCAGTGGTGTGGTGGCTGTCCTTGCCACTGCCAGCAGTGCTGCCAAGCAGACTCCCCTGAGAAGCTGTAAGACTGACCCTGGAGCAACCATCTCTGTAACTCAGCTAAGGAAGAGAGGGCTGTCCTCCCCTCCCCTGAGAAAACAATGTTGTTTTTCTTTATTTCTTGCCAGTCTTGTGAAATAAAAGTATAGTTCAAGAACTCACATGCTTCATCAAGAACTGTAGTGATATGATGAGGAGCAATGGGTTCAAACTGAAAGAGATGAAATTTAGCTAAAAGATATGAAAGAAATCCTTGACTCTGAGGTTGATGAGGTACTGGGACAGGCTGGCCAGAGATGCTGTGGGTACCCCGTCTCTGGAAGTGTTCAAGCCCAGGTTGGATGGGCTTTGAGCAAGCTGCTCTATTGGAAGGTGTTCCTGCCCATGGCAGGGGCTTGGAACTGGATGGTCTTTAAGGTCTCTTTCAACCAAAGCCAGTCTATGATTCTAAATAATCGGTTTGTCTAAGGCTGAGGGATTGTGTTGTTGCTTAGATGGAAATCTGAAGTCTCCAGACTCATCTTTCTCTCCGTCTTTGTGGTTCATCTCTTTTACCTGTAACATGACAGTCCTCCATCCGCTGGGGTCCTCAGCCCCTGCACACAGGTGTGCTCTTCTTGGTTAAAGTACCAGCGCCACCTTTACACCACGTACAAAGGGCAGCCAATGAAACCCACGGTGAGCAGGGGTCAGCAATCTGTCCTAGAAGTCTTCTTCCAGGAAGAAAGGTGCCATGTCTGAGCCATGCCAGGTTAACTCCATATTGCAGCTAGGCTAACTCTATGTGCACGTGCTTTCCTTTCTCCTTTCTGGGGTGGTTATTGCTCTTCCTTCTTCCTTTCTCATTCTTTGCAGAATGCCCACAGTGGGAGTGTTATCTTTGCTAAGAAGTGAAAGAGCTTTTCACAACTGCTGATCATGCTGTAAATGCTGTGCTTCAGTGTTTAGCTTCTGTGCTAAGCTTCAGTCTCGTCCAAAGCACTGCTGTGCAGCATTGCTTCTTACCACCCATGCAGCAGCAGGAGTAATCAGGAATAGAGGTACAGAAGAAATGCTTGTTGAGAACAGCTGCAGGAGAGAACAACATCAGCAGAATGCAAAAATGGCAGCAAGCTGAGAAGATTGGATGGGGGCGGGGAGGAGTGAACTGGTGAGAGGAAAAGAACACAAGAAAGAGAAGGGGAGGGAGTTGGGCAAGAAGGTGAAATGGTGCAACTCAAAGGTGTAATACCAGAGACTATTAATAGGGTAAGGCAAGTAAGTGTAGCAAGACAGATCTCAGCACACCTAACCTGGAATGAAACAATACTTAAATCTCTAACTTCATTACAGTCTGAAGAGAGGCCAAATTTTGCAGGCAGTGGTTCATTCTGTACATTAGTTCTCTCAGAACTAACTCAACTCTGTAAGAATTAATTAGTAAAGGAGCAACAAACCCTCTCAGCCATCTAGCCCCACCAGCAGCAGATTTTTAAAAAAAATTTATATTTGTGCCTTATATCTTGGGTTTCAGACTTAGGTACACAGATAAAGTAAACCAAGGAAAACACCTCTGTGAATTCTTGTAGCACAAGTGCCATTGCAGGGGGGGTTTCCTGCTGTGGGACACACTTTAGTGACAGGCCCTCCCTCCTTGTTCATCTTAGGGGGATACTTTTAGAGTAAATTTTGGAGGCTTAGGCTTCTCCCATCCCATTGCAATGGATTCTCAAATAAAATAAGTGGAATGAACAAAACTAATTTTCCATTTTTTAAATGTGTGCATCCTGTGTTTGAGGTTCCTACAGAGGGATAGCATTTCCCCCTGTATTTTAACATTGGGAAGTTGTTTCTCCCCTCCAAAGCTTCAAGATGTACAATGATGCAGCAGATGCATCGTACTGGCCAGGCTGCCCTTTGAAATATCTGGTTGTTATTTGCTGCACTGTTGTCAGCTACAGATGTTGCTGCTGCAGAATTAGTATGTGCTCATCCATGTGCTCCTGCTGGCTGCTAACATGGCAGGAAGAGATAAATTCAGTCTTGTGGTGGCTTGCTAGCAAAAATATAGTGACTCCAGCCTAGTGCTATGGTACAGAGGTGTTCTGGTACAACTGTTCTCTAGTTGCAGGGGAGTTTTCTTACTGGTGCTGTAAAAAGGAGCAGCTAGTAGACCTACACCTGGTGGCAGGCATCGGGAAAGGCAATTCAGAGCTACCATGACTCACCAGTCTTGATCTAGGCTCCATCCAAAGAGCCTGAGACTCCCCCATTCATAACCTGATGTGATGATAGTAGAGTGTCAGACCTTCCCTTCATTGGAAAGTGCTTGAATTCATCCAGGATGTTGTAAGGGAAGTTACTTGACAAACATAATGGATTGTCCTCTAAGTCCTGGTGGTCAATGTGCCATTTCAGCTGCATGACAGCATCCTGAGCAGTGGTGTCCGTGTGACCTTGATAATCCTGTGGGAGGAATGGTACTGACTCATTGAAGTATGGCTTGTAGGTTGCATTAATGGTGCTGCTGTTGCTTACTGATACTGCCCAGAATTCAGTTTTCCAGGTGATAAGACTGGTGGATTACTGAGTACTTGAACCTTGTTTGCACAGTCATAGCACAGGCATTGCTCACGTAAAGAGACGGAAGAGATGGGAATTGCTTTGTTGGGATGTTTCCCTGCAGGGGACAGAATCTGGACAGGTAGCAGTGTGGGTTGCATGAAAAATGCAGATGTGACTGAACACAAAGATCTTTTAATTTGGGAAATTGAAAAATCAATATTAAAAAATAAAAATTCCATTCTGTTAGCCTCACATTTTCCCCCTAGTCTGTGCCTGCTTTTGGAAGCCTGCTTTCCTCCCTGCACCCATCCAACAGCAAGGCAAAGCAGTTAATGAGCCACATCACCCTGTAGGAGTCTAATACTAAATTAATTGTTTCCATTATATGGCCGTTCTTCTGGGACTTGCTAAGATGTTTGGATGGGATAATTCAGTGCTGGAATTTTTTCCTCTTTTTCACCTATTAAGCCTTTTTAAAAAATTCCAATTGCAGATGTATTTTTGAAAGCTTAACAGTATGTCAAATCTGTTGCACAAAGGACTGTCAGCTGCTGTTTGCTTTCTTCTGTCTTTTACTTTAATCAGGCAGGCCAGTAAATGATGTGAAAAGCATTTTCCTTTGCTCCTTCAGCTTATGCAAATCTGTTGCTTAGGAACGAAGAGGAGCTCCAGTCCCAAAAGGAACATCTTAGGCTGATCCTCTTGGCAAAAAGGCAGATTGTGCTGTCCAGAGCACAGAAAAAGAGCATTCAGAAAGAGAAGATCCATCATGTTGCTGTTCTCTGAAGTGCTTTAGCTATCAGGGTGTTAAAATGTTTTCTGCTCAGTCTGAATTGATAGGTAAGCAGTTGTACAGGTGAGGTGTTTGAAATTTAATTAAAATAGAACTAAAAGGGAGTTTTTGAGAGAGATCTTGGAGGTTTGAAATGAAAATGAATATTTTCATAATTGCTGCGCTGTTCTTGGAAGAGAAAATCCGTTCCTTTTGTTCCCTTCCCATTACAAGGGCCCTTTGTGATTGGAATCTCATGGTTTAAATTGAGTAGGAACATTACACAGAATATTGAATCAAATTTTCTTTATAGAAAAATAATTTAATTGATTTTCTGCTATCCAGTAGCATAGAAGAATGACACAATGGGACAGAAGAAACGTGAAAATGTTGTGTTGCTATAGGGATAAAACTTAACTTCTGCTGCTGTGCCGACCAATTCTATTCTTGTGGGATGTTGTCATTAGTTGCTATGGAGTTTACTGAGGTTGGTCCAGAAGACCCCAGTTCAGCAGGCCAGTCAATCATCTTTTTAAATATACTTTCATTTGAATTTCTTTCCTTTTATGCATGGACTGTGGAAAATCTTTGCTTCTCTTATTTATTTATTTTTCTGTAAATGATACGTTTGTTTTGTCCCTCTTTAACTGCAGTACATAAAATTTTCCTGATTTTAATCATAGAATTCTGTCCTTTTAAGTAGGGTTATCTTTAATTTATTTATTTATGCAAAAGATATTTTAAAATTATTCATTACTATTTGTGTTCATATTAATACGTAATTATTTGTTTTAGGCAAAACCACTCATGGATACATACTTAAATTAATGGATTGCGTGCCAATTTTAATCTTTGATATTCATGATTCTATATATTAATTTAAGATTCAAAGATTCTGCTTTTGCAGACTTGGGGAAGAAGAGAGACAATGTCAAGGAAGTGCTGTTTAAAGTGCAGACATGCTTCCTCTTTGTCTTATTTTGAGCCTAGGAACATGTACTGACACTTGGAGATCAAATGCATCTATTTAAAAACAAAATGTGTCCAGTGGGCTGCAAAAAGGCATGGGGCATCCCTTCCCAAGATCATTTTTTCAGTTGAATGAAACACTATTTTCATCTGCAAAGAAAATACTCAAAAATTTCTGCAGTCCAGCAATTTTTTGTTGATCATTGAAACTCCACCTTAATTAACTCACTCTTTGGCATGATCCCTCTCCATATTTTCAATATGAAATAATTTTTTCCACTTAAAATTCTAGTGTTGGAGAGCTTTTTGGGTTACATAGAGAATGCTCTTATCAAAACCAATTCCCTGGATGTCCCAAACCCCCTCTGCTTTGTTGGGCTGCATTCTCGAGCTAATATTTGCATGAGTTTTATTGCTGTTGGATATATGCTGGTTTCTAGGGCTTACATTGTCCTGGATGCAGCAGGAGGTGGGGTGTGCTCAGCACATCTGCTTGTCCTGCTTGTTCACTTGCACTCACAGCTCTCTGAATGTTCTGTGGTAACTTCTGCTGCCATGGGGAAAGAGGGAAACTGTGCTTGAGCAGGTCAGGCTGTGCTGATCCCAGCTCAGAGCATGGTGCGAGGCCCCTGGCTGCCAGCTGCATCCCAGAATTGCTGATCCAACCCTTTGTGACTGGGGCCCCAACTCCCCTCTCGAGGGCTGGGAGCTTGCCCTGCAGTTATGACAACCATAGGATATGTTTTTCCTGGACTGTTTCAGGCTGTTTGAAGTGTAACTGTCTGCATTTTGAATGGGTGCATGCTTCATTTAAACGCTGAGTTTTCTGTGGGCTTGTGGTTAAATGAAGTAAAAAGATTTGGAAAATTTCTTAATTTTGTTTGTTGGTGGGAGTTTTTTTGGTTTTTCTGGTGGTTTGCTCTGTGTATGTTGTTTGTTTGTTTTTTTGTTTTGTTTTGTTTTTGAGAGGTGTATTTAAGACCCCATTCAGCCCTTCCCACATGGTGAAGTGCCTCCAGAGGTGGTGGGATATGTGTTTGAGGCAGGGAGGGAGAGGGTCTGTCAAAAGAGACAGTAGCAGTCGTTGGGCTGCTGCGAAGGGTACAGGACTTCAGGAGAGGTTTGCTCTGCTGTCACTGCCATGGGGATGTTCCTTCAGGAGCACATGGGACATGCTTCAGTTTACAACACCCTTTTCCAGAGTCAGTCCAAAAAGTGGGATGAATGATGTGAGGGAAGTTATTTCATCCACCGCTTTTTCATCTGCCCCTCCTAGCTTGCTACAGCAGTTCTTGCCAGGGCAGCATAAATACCCAGCTGGACAAAGACACTTGCTTTGCTCTCAGACTGTTGGGGACATTCTGGTAGTTCAGCTGAAGTTTAGCTGAAGAAAATGCATTCCTTTACATCACTGTCTCTTTTATACTTTTATTTTTATTTGAGGTTAATGATAGAAGGAAACCATCAACCCTGAACAGCTGAGCTGTTGCCTAAGTGAGAAGAACCTTGTCAGCGCTGGGTGGTGAAGCTGGTTGCTGCATATCCACATGTGACGCTGGTGTTGGGGGGAGGTATTATCCACAGCACTGACTGCTCACTCAGATCTTTCCCCTGCTGTAACATCAGCAAAACCCTTCTTTCATTTTCCATGGAAGTTTAATTTTCAGGGCATGACATGAGCATGTGGTAGCAATAGACACAGTTGTGTCCATTGTCTGATCTTTCCAGTATGCAGAAAATATGCCAGAAGATGAACTGTAAGGAGATGACAGCAAAAAAACACCTGGAAATCTTTTTCCAGATTGTTACCTGCTGCAATCCATGTTTCAAGTGGGAAGACTGCTGTCTTACCACTGTGATGGTTGTGTGAGGATAAGCCCTTAGACATTTCAAGGTGAGGATGCTTAGATATCCTCAGGGTGTCAAACCTTTGGGTGAGTGATGCAAAGGAACAAAATGCCTGTCGGCTATGGGATTTAGATTTTAATTATTTTTGTTTATTTCAGGGAAGTTTAACATTGTTACTCCAATTTCCAAAAAGTAAAGAAAGAATTGTCATAAATTCCTCTGTTTGCTGTGTCTAAATATTCTGAAGAAAAGTTGCTTTCACTGTAGTTTGATATTTTCTGCCTTTATTTTTATAACTAAAGGACTGAATTATACTGTTTATCAGTTTTCTGTGGGAATGTTCACTTGATAATCTTAATATAGGGATAATGACAGTTTGCAAGTAATTTAAATGGCATAATGTACTGGTACTCTCTGAGGTCTTCCTTTCCATTCTTTCCCTGTGTATTTTCGAGATATTCAATATACCTTTTGGGTTTTTTAAAATGTTTTGTGGTAACATGATTCTTCATCATCTCCCAATCTTGTCTAACACAGCCATAAAATTGCATCTGATAACTTTTGTGGTGAAGGGCTTTATTTTTCACCAGTAAGTACATATCATCAAACCCAGTTATTTGAGGTAGAACTTTTATGTTGGGAATCAATGTCTTTTTGAAGCTCTCCTGGATAGATTCATATGACTGTTGGAGGATGTTTCTGGGAAGTCTTGGCCAGAGGCTAAAGAGGAACTGTGTGGTAATTTCTGTATTTCTAAGAAGATTTCAGTAAGGGTAGTTACCTAAGTTCATTTGCTTTACCCATATTTATTTAGTTTTTATTTGCTAGCTATGAGTTGTATCCGTTGGATTGTGTGCACTGTTGCTGAACATGTGTAAGAACTGTCTTGTATCATGAAGCATATTTTTTCCTGTTTTAGCTATATATAGGCTGAGTGCCTGACGTGCCTTTTGATCTTCTCTTTAGTAAATAATCTGTCCCATTTAACTCTGTCACTGAAAGAAAGCTTAAAAACTTGTTGTTACAGCTACTTAACTCTCTAGAACTTGGAAGTTTTTTTTTACCTCTAAGTCTGAGAACAGAATAGTTACAGCAATTCTTTCTCTCACAATGATTCTGAAATTAATGCTCTCTTCTCTATTCTCTGCTTTCTCAGTCTTTACCTTCTCTAGTTATTATTATTTCTTCTGGTCAGTTTTCTATTTTTTTTGTCTAAAACACTTTTCCCCTGTAATTTGCTCCCATTCATATTTTCTTCCAAATAATCTGAAGCTTCAGGAGTCCCAAAAGAGCATGCCTGAGAGATGCATGCTGGCTGTTTTCTGATACACTTGGAATTAAGAATATAAATCTCCTGCAAAGATCTGGACATTATTCTGTAAGGACAGAGATGTGGAAATGGTATCTCCACTAGGACTGACAATCATCTCTTCTAAATACCAAAGCAGTGTTGTGAGCAGGCCATGGCTTACCATGCAGTTGCATGGCTGAGAGCAATTGTACAGAATTATGACATTTAAAAAAGATTGCCTAGTCTTTTTTGGTGAGTATATTTCTATAATAACCCAGTTCTGAAGTTAAATAAAAATGTAAACAATGCTAAAGGAGCTTCCTTTTTTTGGCTTGGTTTTTCATGTGGACAAAATGTGACAGGGGCAGCTCAGTGAGCTTCTCCTCAGCACCAAGCTCTTCTGAGCAGGTCAGGCCCATGTGGTGCTTGCCTCCTTCAGAACTGAAGAAAAATAAGAATATCCTAGTTTAAGCTAGTCTGTGGCCTTGCACTAACATACTAAAAAAACCCAAACCCTGGTATCTCTGATCCTTGGACACAGAGGGATTTAGTACTGTAAGGCTGAAGTTTGTTTAGAAGGAGGGATTTTCTTGCTTTGAAATCCAGAAAAAGGAACTGAGAATCGGTACAGGCATTGCTCTCCCCTGCTTAGAAAGCTGTGTGTGCTCATCAAACACCAAAATTTAGCAAAACAGCTTGCTGGTGTATGTGATTCTCTCTCCTCAAGGGAGGATGTCAGATAATGAATGTTGAATGTTGCTAATTAAGTTGTGTACAACCAGGAAAACATGTTATTGGAGTGCATTTTTACTTTAGTGCTGTAATTATGGGTCATAATCCAAAGACACCAAAAAGAAAAGGTTATTTCAGAAGTAATGCTAACATGTCTTCTACATGAGAAAATCTGTCCTGGAAAATTTTATGTGGGTACAGAACTGAAAACACAGTGTTGTAGGAATTTAGTAATAAAGAAATTCTCACATCTTGGGTAAATTTACTACTATAACTATAATGATCAGTATGACTACAGCATTTTAGTCTGTTCTCATTTATGTAAATCCCTAATCAGACTCTTTTTTAAGTAGGCCTTTGAAGTTTCTTCTGTTCTCTGGCAAAAAGGAGTCTGTTAAAATATTAGGTCTCCTGCCCAGTAATTTCACCTGTTAAAAACTCATGACTCTTAAGGAGGTAAAGCTGGCCAATTTTGTGTCTTAGGAACTTTAGCTTTTCTTTGATTAATTTTTCTGGGCTTAAGAGAAAAAAAAATTCTGGTTTTGCCTGCGTTTCGTCATTGTACTTGAGAAACAGCTGTTGTCTTTTGGAGCTTGTTTTAATCAACAAAGATGAAGAAGGGGGGAAAGCCCTGACTGAACCAGTTCCAGCTGTCCCCTGCTGCTGCTGCTGTCAAACCTCCTCTGCTCACTTGTGGCGGGGGGCGGAGGGGAAACATGAATCACACCCTTGCAAGGTTTGCAAATGTGTCAGAGCTGGGCAGGAAGGAGTTGCTTCCTCTTTCATGTCTTGCTAGATACTGGAGTACAAAGGCTGGAGAGCAGGGACATTGAACTTGGCCAACAAAACACCAGGCATGTGGATACTTTTGGCAAAATTGCAAAGCGGAGCTGTCAGCGAGCAACCTCAAAACAAGACATTTGCAACTGTCTGTGCCTGATGGCATTTGTTTTCCTGCTTTGAAAAATGCTAATCTCTGGGAAATCATGCTAAAGGGCTTCAAAAAATGTTCCTTCTTGTATTTCTTTTCACCGCACAGAGGGCGGCAGGAAGCTTCTGTTTTTTACTTGTGCCTCTGACATGTTAGTGAGGGTTTCCCAAACCTGTGCTATTAAATAGATGGCATTGTAAATCAGCTGGGATTTTGGGTTCTATTTTTAAATTGTTTTCTAAGTATTAAAAAAATTATTCATGGATAGTCTAATGTCTCATAGTCTGAACATAGAAAGCTGGTGCTGGAGGATTACTCCTGTGCAGCTGTAAATATTGAGGCCAAAAGCATGCAGGTGTGCTTTCAGAACTGGGATGTATGGGCCACATCCTTGGAATATTCACTTGTAGTGCTGAGGAAGCATAAGTCAGGAGCCTAGCTTTTGTGGCTGCCTGGCTCTGTACTGCAGCAGGGTCCCAAGTCACTGGTGGACCATGTTTTAGGAGGAGAAGGAAGATGTGTGGACCAGGGAGAGTTGGGAGAGGGTGTCCTTGCACTCGGTGACACCTCCCCTTTACACAGATAGTTGCAGTAATTTTTGGTGTAGAATAGGAGTGGGCTATGGACCCTTTGATCCCACCACTGGTGCATTCCAGAGCAGCTGCACAACTGGGCCTTTCTACTTTGACAGGGAGGCTAAGAGCAAGAAAATTTCAAGTCAGAAGGAGCCTCTCGGTTAAACTGTTTTCTTCATTAGCTAAAGCTTGATTTATATATACTCAAACTCATGTATAGATTACCTATAGATAGACTCATCTGTAGATGTTCTGACTTACTGGCAATACTCTCTGTTTCCTTTAGGGTAAAACTGCTTAGTCTGAGCTCCTCACAGCACTTTTGCACAGCTGTGGAATTTTTTTGGCATGTGTTCATTTATCCAAGGGAGGACACCACAATCTTTGCTGGTCTCTAATTTGAGAATAATTGTGGTCCTTGTGTTGGAGCTTGATCTGGGTGTAGGCAGGTGTTGGGCAAGCATCCTGGCACAGGTTTGCCACTCCTGTCAGTCGAATCCTTTATCCTTTTTCTGGCAAGGATCACAAATTGCACAATGTGAGCATTTATTTAGTTATTTATTGTAACAAAAACTCAAATGCTCAGGCTGGGAGCAAGGTTTGGGCTGGGCTTTCGAGAAGAAACAGGCCTCCCAATCTTTCTGTTGATTGTTGTTTATAAAGTCATTGGCAACCGCTTTGCAGCAGTGGCTTGGTATACAGGGTTGGTCTCTGGAGATAGATAGGTGATCACTCCTGTTTGCTTCCTCTCCTTTGGTTTGGGTTTTGGTTCTGTTTTTTTTGTTAGCTGAGCCCTTCCTTGGAGGTAAAGCTGCTATTTCTGTGGGTCTTTCCCCAGGAATCTATAATTAGGCAAGAGAAAGTGAGGAGGTGTTTCTGCCAGGCCAGTAAAAGTTCAGTGAGTGGTGGGACCACCAGCCCATACCAGCTGTTCTGCAGTGAGTTTTTGTCAAAGCTGCATCAGGATCTGCTTGTACCCTCTCTGTACAAGCCTCTGTATGTGCCTCTGTATGTGGGGATGGCACAGGTCTGTCAGGGTGACACATGCCAAGCAGGGTCCTGCTCCTCTGGGATGGGGGAAAATATCTTGCAAAAAAAAAAAAAGAGATATGTTGATTAGGGATATTACCTTAAAAATCAGTATTTTTTCACTCCATTGAGGAGAATGAGTAGATCATTGTACAAAAGTGGATGATTGAGTTGTTCCACCCCACATTTTCTTCCTAAATTTTTACAGAATCACAGAATGGGTCAGGTTGGAAGGGACCACAGTGGGTCATCGGGTCCAACATCCCTGCTCAGAGCAGAGTCATCCTGGGGCAGATGGCACAGGATTGCATCCAGACAGTTCTTGAAAAGTTCCAGTGAAGGAGACTCTACCACTTCTTTGGGCAACGTGGTCCAGTGCTTGGTCACTGGTCACAGATTGCCCAGATTTCTTTCCACTGCTGTTCTTGGTTCAAAACCCCCTGCAGTGGCAGCAGTCGAGGGTTTATGGAGATTACCATGGCAGTTTCCTCTATTTTTGGTGTGCAGCAGTGGGGGAAGAGAAACATTTCTCAAGTCCTAAAAGTAAGGACAAGGGTGTTAGTCTCAAAAGTTTGATTTAAACTTATGTTCTAAAACCAACTGAGTTTCTATTTGACTGTTTCTCTTCCATTTTGGTTGAAGGGAAACTTCCCATTTCCCACGACAGAAATAGTTCCCTGCTCTTTGTGTTACTCATTTGTTTACTGTGTATATAGTAGCACATACAAAGTTGTATTTATGTGTGTATACATATCTATATGTATGTATGTATTTTCTAACCAGGTGCAAAATGACTGCTCAAGTAACTCTGGAGGATGCCTTGTCCAATGTGGATCTCTTGGAGGAATTACCATTGCCAGACCAGCAACCATGTATTGAGCCCCCACCATCATCTCTTCTTTACCAGGTATTTTGTCATTGCAGGAAAAAGTTTTTTAATTTCCCATTGCTGTTTAGAGAGAGCGCATTTCGCCCAAAACGTAAGTGTGTTTATATTGTCAATATATATAAAAATTCTTTTCATAGGCCCTTAGAATGGTTTGGGTTGGAAGGGACTTTAAAGATCATCTAGTCCAACCCCTTTGCCATGGGCAGGGACACCTTCCACTTGACCAGATTGCTCAAAGCCCCATCCAGCTTGGCCTTGAAGGCTTGCAGGGATGAATCAGCCACAACTTCTCTGAGCAACCTGTCCCAGTGTCTCACCACCCTCATAGTCAAGAATTTCTTGCTAATGTCTAATCTAAACGTACTCTCAGTTTGAATCCATTCCCATTTGTCCTGTCACTACAGGACAAAGTAGTGTGTACAAAATTTCTCTCCAGGACCCCTTTAGGTACTGGATGTTGCTATAAGGTCTTCCAGAGCCTTCTCTTCTCCAAACTGAAAAATGCCAGGTCTCTCAGTTTTCCTTCATAGGAGAGGTTCTGCTATCGAAGATGTAATTCCATGTTTTCCATTCTCTGCAGCCAAACTTCAACACTAATTTTGAAGACAGAAATGCATTTGTCACTGGCATTGCAAGATACATTGAGCAAGCTACAGTCCATTCTAGCATGGTAAGTAGATGTTCCAATACGCATTCTTGTATTACTTAGAATAAAAGGACAGGAATATGTCTTCTTGCAGTTCACTATAAGAATTATGGTCACAGAAAACAGGGTACCTCCAACACTTCCAGGAGGAAGTAAGATGAAAAAGTGTGTGGCTTTTCTTTTTTTTTCAAACACTCTTCTTAAAAATTTTTTAGGTTGTCTTTCCCCTTGAGCAACTAATGTTGTTCAAAGGTTCCTTCCTTTTATGGCATTCTTGGAAAATGAGGAATAATATGTCTTGTAATTCTAGAGGCCAGTTCACAAATGGTGGAATGGGCAGATAAAGCACCTGGTTACATGCCACTGAAAATCATGTACTTTTACATCAATCTACTTTTAAAATTATCTGGTTGCTCCTTAACCTGTTTTGATTGTATAGATATTGTTGTACTTCTCCTTTGCCATGTAAAAAAATTGCTCTGCATGTGCTGACTCTTTCATCCTTGACAATTCCACCTGGAGTCCCTGAATTTAAAAAGGAAAATAAATACCATCCCATCACCCTCCCCCACCACAAGATTAGCATTTTTATTTATACTTGAAGACCACAGTGTCTTTAGTTTTGGGGAGAAAGAACAATACATAAACCAATTGATCTGGGGAGATAATAGTGATGATGTATCATTCAGCATGCATTATTTGTGTTTATATATATACATTCTGATAAGAGAAATAGGTTCATTTGGACAAGGGTTTGGAATGACAGAAGACACATGGATATAATCCTTTTGTATTACAATGCCTAAGACTCAGTGTCTTCCCTACAGAATGAAATGCTGGAAGAAGGTCAGGAATATGCAATCATGTTATACACATGGAGAAGCTGCTCAAGAGCCATTCCCCAGGTAATGGATGAAAACTGTACTGTCATGCAATGTGTGAACTTCTGTCTTGTTTTAGTATGGAGTTAAACAGACAGAGCTTTGGCAGTGAGATCTGAAATGGATCTGCTTTGATTCCTGAATCGTTAAGCTGGGCATGCCATAGAAGAACAGTGTCTTTTAGGACTTGGGGACCAGCTGGACTTAATTTTTTTATAAGACATCTGTGGCAATACCTCATGGGGTGTGCATCAGTCTTACTTTTTGGTTCAAGAGTAGTGTAGGGGTAATGTGCTTTAAAAAGAAAACTGGATTGTAGGATCTGCTTGGGGCCAACATTTCATTCAAGAGAATGGGTCCTTCCCACTCCCCAGCTTAATACTTGAATTCAAAACAGGTAGCATAGCATGTAACAATTAACATTCAAGTTAAACATGTAAGTTTCTAGACATCCTAGATAGCCCCTTTCTAAATGTCAGAGCTATGTAGTGCTTTCGTGATCTGTATGCAAAGAAACCCCTGCTGTGAATAGGTCACAAGTTAGCTTCAAGTGTCTGGGAATGGCTGTACAGGAGTGGGGTGGAAAGAATATTAAAAGGCATCAGAAAACTGAACAAAATTAGATAACTTCCTCCTTTATAAGGAATTTGTAATGCAATTATTTTTATACTGAAATGCAAGGAAGCTTATCCTGTGGTTTAAATATTTGGAGTCGAAGTCAGGTAACCTGTTTTAATTTCTAGTTCTGGCCCTATTTTAGTGTGTGATTTTGAGCAAGTGGCTTAATGTGGAAAGAATATTGTTCTAACCCTACAGAGGTGTTTGACAACTAAATTACTTGCTATAAAGCAATAGAAAAATCTTAGATTTTTTTTTTTACACACAGTTAAATTTAGAAGATTAGCATAAGGTTACCAAACCTGGAAATTTGTGTCTTTAAGTTTGTCTCTTTAGGATAATAAATGCATTTTCTCAGAATCTTAGTTGCTGAGGCTTTATCAGGGAAAGTTCGAGGTGTAACAACCTGTTTGATTATCTGCAGGTCAAGTGCAACGAGCAGCCAAACAGAGTAGAAATTTATGAGAAGACCGTGGAAGTTCTGGAGCCAGAAGTCACAAAACTGATGAATTTTATGTATTTTCAGGTAACAGGAATGGAAACAAAATTTGTCAGTACGCTTGCAGTTTTATATTCTTATTTTGTATACTTCATGTTGTGTGCTCAGGTACTGAACCTGAACTGCTCTTGTGTCATGCAAGCTCAGTGGCAAAAATCACTGTTGACACTTGTAATATGCATCAAGAGGAGGAGCTGAAAGGCCTGTACTCATGCCTTGCTGCTTTTGCATGCGTTAAACATTTTCATTCATTACACTTTAGAAAAAACACCATATTCTCTCACAGGAAGGCAGAATTTTTAATGCCTGTCTTAAAAACTTGAGGCAATCTCCATCAAGACTTTCAGCGTAAAATCAAAAGTAATTGCGTATAGTCAGTCCCTCAGCAACACATGGGGACAGATCTGGCATTTTAGGAAGAAAGGAAATAGAAACATAATGCATTTCACATGGATACATAAAGAAACCATTTTCTGGGGAATGAGGGATCCACAAGTCAGGACAGCAGAGCAGCAGGTGCAACTTTGCTATGGCAATTCATCACTGAGGCAAGCTAGCCCAGTTGTTGTGACCTACCAGCCACCCGAGCTGGAGAATAGCAGTCTGTCTTGCTTTCTCCTCCCTCCTGGCAGCCTGCCATCTATTTCAATGGACTGAGGATGTTTCCAGGCATTATTCAGAGCTGGAGGAACTAGAGCCTGCGAGGCCCAGAGTACACAGGAAGAAGAGATTGTATTCAGTAAGACCCCTGGCTGTGGAAGACAACAGGAAATATTACATTTCATTCAATCTCCTTTCATTCAAGCAGATAAGAGCTCTACAGTCAGAACAGATTCCTTTTCTGCATTTGAAGTTGCTGTCTTTTTTGTATTTGTAATCTCCATCTGAAATGGCCCTGGTGTGTGCTTGGAAATAAGCCCTCAAATAAACATGTGCCAGGATGACTTAAGAGAGTTGGCATGTAGAGCATGCTGTGGATTTTTGTTTGTTTGTTTGAAGGGAGAATACCTATAATTTGCCTTTTAATACATATATACTTCCTTTCTAAAGACCATGAAATCCCTTGTTTGTAAAGGATTTTAAACTTTGTAGAATCACAGAACAGTCTGAGTTGGAAAGGGTCTTGAAAGATCATGTAATCCAACCACCCTGCAGTGAACAGGGGTATTTTTGACTCAGTCAGGTTTTTCAGAGCCCTGTCTAACCTGCCCTTGAACACTTCCAGGGATGGGGCATCCACAGCTTTTCCAGGCAACCTGTTCCAGTGCCTCACCCCCCTCATTGTAAAAAACTTCCTTATATCCAATGTAAATCGACCCTCTTTTAGTTTAAAAAACACTGCCACTTGTCCTGTTTTTATTTATACTTTTAATTACTTTTATCCGCAAAGAAGAATATTGGCTCTTGTGTCACGCAAGCTCGATGGCAAAAATCACTGGTGACACTTGTAGCATGCATCAAGAGGAGGAGCTGAAAGGCCTGTACTCATGCCTTGCTGCTTTTGCATGCCTTAAGCTCCACTGAAGCAGGAAAATGTTTTTCGCTTGGATGAGCTCTAGGTACCTGATGAAACTTTTCCCCTGGAAATGTCATGGCTTTTACTCCATTTTTCTCTTTTCCCCCCCATTAGAGAAACGCAATTGAACGGTTTTGTGGGGAGGTGAGACGCTTGTGCCACGCGGAGAGAAGGAAGGACTTTGTGTCTGAAGCGTATCTGATCACACTGGGAAAATTCATCAACATGTTTGCAGTGTTGGATGAGTTGAAAAATATGAAGTGCAGTGTGAAGAACGACCACTCAGCCTACAAGCGGTGAGTGGTGAGGGGCAGCAGGAGCCGGGGTTCTGCTGCTGGGATTCAGACCTCCCACGAGATGGCAGCAGTTGCTTTTTTTCTGACAGCTTATTCTTCAAAAATGATCTCTTCATGTGTGGGACAGGTTACCTTGAAACCAGGGATGGCTTGACTGCAGTTAGGCAGTTGAGTACATCTGTTTTCTTTGTGCTGTTCTTCCAGCAGCAAAAGGTTTTTCTGCCTTTGATGCTAAGCTGTCAAATACTTACACCTTGGTGTATGCTAAATGTAATGCATATACTTTGTTCAGTAAAGGTTCTGGTTTTAAGAGGAAGCTGGCTTTCTGGTCACTTGTGCTACTCCTGTTCTCTTCTGATCTATTCTATTCTTGGCATCCACTTCTGACATTTGTAGCTGAGAGTTGTTATACTTCTTGTTAAGATATTTCAGCTTTGCTGTTCAAAATCATGGTGACTTCAGGTATAGCAGGGAGGGGAGGAGGTGAGTTACCAGTGGCCAAGTTTTGTAGTTGAGCTACCAGATGGTATCAGATATTTTCTGTTGAGCACAGTGGTCAGAGCAGCAGGGAAAGACAGCCTTTATGCCAGCTCGAGCATCTGTGGTCTTTCATGCAGAAAACTATTCAGCAATGAATAGCCAAATTTACCTGTGTTGCTTCTACTTATGTGAGATTTAGTTTCTGCCTCCACCTGTTGTTGTGCCTGGGGATCTCCTAAACTTATTTGATTTGCCTTTCATTTTTTTGGAGGTGTGCTTCTGGAGGCCAAACTCTTGTTTTCTGGAAGACTGACCTTTTCTGGGTTGTTGAGTGGCTTGGATCTATAGAGCCACAGCTGCAACCACCAGCTGAAGGATATAGCCAATGTTTTTTCATTTGCGTTTTATTGGGTCTTCTAAGTAGGGGTGTAGTGAGGGATTTGGGACAGTAAACCAGTTTGTTTTGGATAAATCAAGTCCATCTCTCTCTCTTAGTGAACGTTTCACCTTTTTTTTGAGGAGATGGATTTGCTTACAAACAGCCCTGGCCAAGGGAAATACTGGTTTTTCTTTTGTTTTTAAAGCGCTGCTCAGTTCCTGCGGAAAATGGCAGATCCTCAATCCATTCAAGAATCTCAGAACCTTTCCATGTTCCTTGCCAACCACAACAAGATAACACAAGTAAGCTTTAGTTTTCTTCTTGCAAGTTACCTAATGCTTTGCCAAAGTTTTAAAATAAAACTCCTCCAGTTTGCTAGTAACAGTTTTTTCCCAGACAGTGTAACTAGTTGACTAATACCTTTTT